>JALIZH010002442.1:0-56638 GCA_030522465.1 Rhipicephalus appendiculatus
GTGACTGCTTGAGGCCCAGGTACTTAGCTTTAGGTGCGTGTTAAAGAGCCCCAAGGTGGTCTATCTTTCCGAAGCCCTCCACTACGGCGCCTCTCATAATCGTGTGGTGGCTTCGGGATGTTACGCACCAACAGTTATTATCACTTACAACACATGGAACACTAGCTTCTTCATCAACCACAGCTGTTCTGTTGTTCTGTTTAGGACTGAAGATTGGGCGACTTGGTATTGATTCATGGCAAAATTAAACAGTTCACTTGTAATGGCTGACAATAGAAGACGTGGACAAAGTACCAGCCTGTTTACCTTGTCAGAAATTGTGTCAACAGTCAGAATACTGTGTGCTGATCATAAACACTATGGCAACAAAAAGTAAAACAAAATAACCAGAGGGAAGGAACAAGGTGATTCAACAACGAGGTTCAACAGATTCAACTGACTTATATCAATGTGATTAAATTAGCTTTGCACAAGTGACACATCTCCTAAATTCCATAAATATGAACATGTAACCTTGGCAAGCTCTAGTGCTGATATGTGACAAATGAAGTGACCATACCATAAAATGCATGTGCTTCAGCAAACACACTGTAATTAAGCACATGTCTTACACATCATATGGCCATCATAATCTGTCATTAACATGACTTATTCTTTCTAGCTAAATGTATACAAGCTCATGATGTCAATGCGCCTTGATATGCAATTTAACTTTTTGTGTTGGAGACGGACAAAGTGCACAATGCAAAATTTTCGTCAAAAAGTATTCTTACTTGCTCATAATCTGCGCATGAGAACAGAATAAATAGAAAACAAATCTGGCCTTAATGCATGTGTTACCACATGACCGCGTGATAACAGCTGTCTTTTTTTTTTTTGTTGCTTAAGTGTATACTCCCTGGAAGCACTGCTTCATTCATGCTTTATCGCAAGCAAGGAAATTATGTCGTACAAACATTCAGTTTTAAGGCGCACTCGCTTGAGTTGGCTGGCCACACCCAAGCGGTCAGCCAATTCGAAACACGTATCACACATCGTTGTTATGCATAGCTCGGCACACTCACTCATGAGTGCACTCAACTCACACATTTGAACGTGGTGAGTTGAGTATGAGTGAGTACTCATTAGTGTGAGTGGACGTGAGTGTGAACGTGAATGAGTACTCATGAGTGTGAGTGGAGGTGAGTGTGAACGTGAGTGAGTACTCATAAGTGTGAGTGGACGTGAGTGTGAACGTGAGTGAGTGCAAAGGCTGAAAAAATTGTGGTGAGTGAGTTTGAGTGAGTACTCCCTTAAGGTGCCGACCTATGGGAGCTCGGCACACTCACTCATGAGTGCACTCAACTCACACTCACTCATTTGAACGTGGTGAGTTGAGTATGATGAGTACTCATTAGTGTGAGTGGACGTGAGTGTGAACGTGAGTGAGTACTCATGAGTGTGAGTGGAGGTGAGTGTGAACGTGAGTGAGTACTCATAAGTGTGAGTGGACGTGAGTGTGAACGTGAGTGAGTGCAAAGGCTGAAAAAATGGTGGTGAGTGAGTTTGAGTGAGTACTCCCTTAAAATGCCGACCTATGTAATGTTATGTGAGCTTAATGACCTTTCTTTTTTTCGCTTTTCATTGCACTTTTTGACGCGACGGAATGTGCAGAAGAGCACCTACTTCTGCCCAAGCGACAAGGTCGCGCAAACAGAGGAAACATAAGTATTACGTACCATTTGTGTTCCTGAATGTGCCGCGAACGCGGCGCGCCCTTCAGCTGCTGCTCGCTTGAGTCACCTGGCCATTGCCACACCATTGCACACGCAGTGCATGTTTGCACTGTCGTCAAACCACACATTTCACGTCCAGCGACGAGAACACAGTAAGGCTGCCGGCATGAAATGTGCACACATGATCGACGCATAGCAGGGTAGTTGAAAGGCGTCCTTCACAAAACCGACGTTATCCCATGACGGCTTCGCTTCGCTATCACTCACGCACGCCGCTGGGGCCAGCCTGCGGTAGCACCCGCTGTCATTTCGGAACTTCTCGCGTTTCTCGCGACTCTCTTGCGTTTCTTTCTTTTTGCTTTCTTTTTTTCCCCTCGCGCGCGCATGCGTGCGATGGTTGTTCCGCTCTTATCGCCGCCGTTCGAAGGTCAAAGGCGCTTCGTTCCTTTCAGAGCAGCCGCTTGAGGAGAGTCGCGTTTTTTCTTTAGTTTCTCTTTTTTCTTTTTTTTCGCCGGGTTCTTTCACCGCCGGATCTTATTCCGTGCGTTCAGGCACACCGCCTGTGCCCAATTCGTCATCCAAAAGGGTATACTGACTGTGCATGCGGTGCCGATAGGCCACATCGAGGGTGTACACGCTCCTACTTTTAGTTTAACTTCGATTTGATGGTAAAACAACATAAGCGAAGTCATTCTGTGGTCGAAATGCATCGTGAACCCGAGCCCAGCGGTAGTGTGCATTCCGTACAACAATGTGCATCAGTCGACGAGACGAAGAAATCGTTGATTAGCACGTTCATGAATTTATTAAGCACTTTGAGAAACACTTCTTTCGCCCGCGCAGTTGCATACATGCACGCCAGCACTGAAGGCACTATAGCTTCGGATAAAATAAATGGAAGATATGCCCGAGAAAGTGAAATAGGAGTTTTTTTGTCCTTGAACTCCATTTGACAAAATGGCGTCAGATCGTGAATTTACCTCCTTTCTTCCACCTTTTATCCCCATAATTTCTCAAGGAAGTAAAATTGAGGACGCAGAACTTTATTACACCGATCTTAATACTCCCTAAGGGAGTACGGTCCCAAGCGAAGGTAGTATTAAGCCCTTAAAACGCCCAATTCGGCTAGTTTGCGTTTACAGTGTGTACGCGTCCGTGCAAGATGGCATGCTTGAATCCCATCCCATCCTATACTTAGCAGCCCAACCCCTAAGCGCCGGCGGGCGAAATTTGTTGTCAAAATTTGATTCTGTCTCCCCGCTTAATCATCACAAGCTTAGCGCAAGACATCCATGATAATTATTCGGGTTTCGTGAGCAAAAGCATGGCCTTCGAGATCGGTCTTTGTTGCTTAGAGTTTTAGCGATGGCAAATTGTCGGAAATGCTTCCGTGTCACGCTTCGCGCGGTTCGATAACGTTTTCATCGCGCTTGTTATGGTTTTGGGCGGTTCTTTTAATGCGTCGTGCCATGAAGGAGAGCGAGAAGAGTTATGATGAAGTCCACATGTGCTCGTTTTATAATTATTTTTTTACGGCACAATATTTGCCGCCATCGTCTTGAATATTGGTGGCATTCCGGGAAAGCGTCCTTCTCGCTCTAAACTTAGCCAGTAACTTCGACTTGTAAGGAGAGGGGAGGGGTTCTTGCTCTGAATTATACGGTACACCTCCGACGAATGAAGAGAGTGCATGTTAATAAAACACCGCAGCTGAGACAAGCAAGTGAAGATCAGATTTAAGTTAATAAGAGTTACTTTCAACACACTGACACTGAAATTCGAGAGATCTCAGGAAACTAGAGATATGCATTGCACTCCCTAGCTAAACATAACTACACTTCGGCGATTTCTTTATGGGCACATTGACAGCACACCAGCTGACATGTACAATTGGGAAAATTAGAGAACTGCAGTGCTCACATAACTCCATCGCCGCCGGTGTCTAGGAACTGCTTACACAAAGCACTTCTTACATCGGATACAACATGCAACATCGTCAACATGTTCATGCGGCCACGGTGACGAGGATGTGTATCATCTATTGCTCGACGGCCCCAGACACGACACACACAGACGGCGACTCAAAGAGGAACTCCACACGCTAGACTCGGAACGAGCGTTTTCGTTGGGGAAAATACTAGGCTCATGGCCGTCAAAGATAAACCGAAAAGTGATGAAAGCGCTCCAACGTTTGTTTGAGGACACAAAGATTTGTGATGAGTATTGAAAGTGTGCACCGCGAGTATGTGTTTGCTCTACCTAAATGACTTTTCGAACTTACCGATGTAGGACTGTATGTATGTATATATATTTTGTTTCTTATTTTTTTATATCACTACAGCCAAGTGGAAAGGGGTAGCCGTCACCAAACAATGGTGACAACAACTCCTTCATTTATTTTTCTATTTCAATAAAAAAAACAAACAGAAATCACCTAACACTACTCATGTTACATGCTGCCGCAAAAAGCATCTAATAGGCACGTCAGATGAATCACGTAACACCAGTCACTCGACGTAAAATCAAGTAAACTAGTCACGCGACGTGTACCCGAAAAAAATCACGTAACACTAGTCACGTGACATGTCCCGCCAAACCGATCTCGTTAAAGCGGGGCAGAGGCAGGGGCTTGGGAGGGAAGCTTCTCACTCGGTAGTCCGAAAGCAAGCTCCGCTGTTGGTTGCAACCTTGCACCCATAGTTCAAGCTGCGCACATAATTTTTACGATGCCGTTCTTTAAATGATATTTAAATCAAGCCACACTCCACGGTTTTAGCACTGGCTGAGCCATACGAAAACAATACACCAAATAGACTTGCTGCTTTGATAAAAAGTTGCGGACAAGTGAAAACCACCTTAACCCTTACTATCATTCACGCCCTCCTTGCACGTGGCTAACGCTCCATGCGCAGCTGGCGAGTGGCCGCAGAGGATACACCATTCCGGCGGAAGTCTCTCGTAGCTAAGTACTTCAGCTGCGCGTCGAAATCCTGCACAATCCCAGTCCCAGCAGCGCCCTCTTGCGACTCCTGTAATGTCTTCCGAAATCGTCGACCAGGCCATGGCCTGTAAACATGCAGGGAATCTGCGGGGCAAATGAGCTCGTATTTGTTGTACAAGGTCAACGCAAAGCAGATGATCTTAGGTACGAGGGTCGTACAAAAAGTAAGGTTCTCATATTTTTTACAAATTGAAAACATTGTTTATTGTAATTAATTTATACATTGTTGAGAAGCTTACACTTCTGTCTATTTCTCAGCATGGTCTCAATTTTCTAGACACGCTTTTGAAGACGGTGCTCCAGCTTTTGTATTCCTATGTCGAAGAAGTCTCCCGCCAACCCTTTGAGGAAGCGTGTGACCTCTGCTCGGACTTCATCGTCGCTTTTGAAGCGTTTGCCACCTAAATGTTCCTTTACCTTGGGGAAGAGGTGATAATCGCTTAGGGCTTAGTCCGGGCTGTACCGGGGATGGGGCAAAACAGCCCACCCAAATTTCTTCAAAAGGTCGTGTGTTTCACGAGCGACGTGGAGTCGAGCGACGTGGAGTCGGGCGTTGTGAAGAAGCACTACTCCCTTCGTCAGTCGTCCTCTCCAGTGATTCTGGATTGCTCGCCGGAGTTTGGTCAATGTGTCACAATATTTGTCTGAGTTTATTGTCGTCCCATATTGCAAGAAGTGGATCCCAAAACACAGTCGCCATAACCTTTCCTCTCGACTGCGTTTGTTCGAATTTCTTTGGTGCCGGTGGACTAGAGTGACGCCACTCACGAGAGTGTTGTTTTGTTTCGAGAGTGTAATAACACACCCACGCTTCATATTCCGTGACGATAGCGTCGAACAACTCCTCCTTGTTGCCTCCCCACATTGTTGAAGAAACTTGCGATCACAGTCAAGGTGTTGCTCCTTATGTCCATCAGTCAGCATCCGGGGGGACCCAGCGAGCACACACCTTGCGATAAGCCAACGTTTCTGTTAAAGTACTTTCACTTGTGCCGTAGGAAGGTTCAGGAATGCGTTCAACAATTCACGGACAGTGACCCTTCGATCTTTGAGCAGCTCACTGTTGATCTTGTGGACAATCGCATCCGAAACCGGCGGTCTTCCACCCCGTTCTTCATCGTCAACCTCCGTGCGACCATCAGCAAAAGCCCTGCACCGTTTGCGGAAGTGCTGAACGGACATGCTCTCTTCACCATAAACCTCAGTCATTTACCGATGAATCTCCACGGAAGGTAACTTCCTTGCCTGGAGAAAACGGATTATTTCTCGAACCTCGCACTTCGCGAGAGCGGCGATCAACACTTCCATCTCTGATGGCTGCTAAGCGAATACTGCGCGACGTAGCGAATCGCGGACGGGCTGACTCGAGAGAGGGGGAACCGCTGCGCAAGGCGCTGTTGTCGGATTTAGCCTAGCACCTTCCCTCGATGCTGTAGCTCATTGGGAACCTTACTTTTGGTACAACTCTAGTATATAAGGTTGATTCGCTAGGAAACCTCTGAAGAGGAACTTAGTCTCGTTTTCGCGCATGAAGTCGTTTACGTTGTTCATATAGACTACCATCTTGAAAGTTTTCATAAGCCATTTCTCCTTTTTCGCAGCCATCAGAAACTTGCTCGGATAAAGAGAAGATAGTAAACCAAATGCAGGAGAAATATTTTTTTTAAAATTACCTGTAAGATGTTACATGCAACAGAATTATTGCGAAGTCACATGCCTTCCCATCTTTATTCTTAATCCCAAGAGGTTAAAGCAAATTCTGTGAGATTACGCAAGCAATTTTTTCTATCTAATCCTCACAGCTAATGCTATGACTGTAGCGAAAGCGCGACATATCTTTAAAAATCATGGAATTTTGAAAGATGGGCCAAGGACTGCTTATGACACTATGAATTCCATGATGTGGCGCGATCGAAAATTTCACAAGCCGAATATGCGATCTGGCCCATAATTATAAGTCCCGCAAATACTCTCTCGGGGCTTGCTCAACATGCGGCTATAGGCACCGCGCGCGGAAACGCATAGTCTTAGCAAAATTTCGTGCAGTGCTACTATCGTGGCATCCAATAAAAAGCGCGCTGTTCATTTCGGGAGGCCACGGTGGGAAACAATTGAAAGGGTCGGCAACCTGCGGCCTGCATGTTGTAGCCGCGACAGTATAATTCGGCCCCCCGGTACGACGCGAGACCCCCCACCCCTCCTCCCTTGTCACTCCTTATATGAAGGTCGACATGGTAGTGTTGGCTTCAAACGAGACTTTTGCTGTTAGCGTGTGTTTGTGAATTGCAACCTCGGCACATGCGTGCTGAAAACAAACATGACTTTTGCTTCAGTTTTGTAGATTATTGTAAATTCGCCATTTTTCTGGCGCCCCCCCTCCCCGCCTTCGACATGCCCTCCAACCTGGCCCTGCCGGCTTCGTGCAACTCGGCCCTTTGCCTCCAAAGGTTGCCTACCCCTGCTCGAATCGTTACCACTACAGTAGGTTCGTTATTACGTTAAGTGTAGTGCGCCATGACATGTTCGCATAAAAAACTTAATGCTTTAAAAACATATTTTGGTTCAGTCAGAAGCAGCGCTACAAGAAATGATTGTCGGTAATTTTCACAGACAAGTTAGCGCTAGGCTCCAGCGCATTTTGAAGAGATTGCAGCAGTTGTTACACCAAACCCCGTGCCAAATAAAAAAGCCGAAGCACGCATCAAACACTACTCCGAGCACTACGTTGTTGCAGATATTAAAAAAATAAAGGATGTAGTCATGAAGTCTCGGAGCGCGATGCGTACCAGTTCGCTGGAAAGACTGCCGAGGTCAGCCAGAAATGCAAGAAAGGCCAGCGCGAATTCTACTAGCCCGCTTGTCATTTAATGTAACTCCCCTACAAGTGCTGTTTAATACAGCAAACCTCTCAGTGAAGCGAGTTGACAGCTACGCACACCTGGCGGAAAAATTGCCCCAGCCGCGAAATGCATTCTAATGTTCGCAATGTCTCGGCGGTACTTGCGCATAAAAGAGCTACACGGCACTACAAGTACGCTATTTACAATTGTATGTGTGTTCACGCAGCGTACTACAGCGCACATAAAATTATTTCATCATGCGGCGGTCGTTGTAACGTTCAAGTCACACGCAAAAAAATACCGAGCTGAAAGCCAGCGTGCAGAATGACGGAAAGCATGCCGGAGATCCCCATTTATTCCGCAATGCGTCACTAATTTAGAAGCAGTATAAACGCTCACCACTCGCCTTAAGTGACCGCTGGATGAAACGCCAGGAGCGTAAGCAGAAAAAACTTCTAAACTATGGTCCAAGAATATCTGGAACTATATAGACCAGCGTGAGCAAATCTTCGACAAAGCACGCACATTCATCGACACAGAACACGGCGGGTTCTACGTCACCGAATGTCGAACTAGCGAAACACTTTCCACTGCAACTCCTTAGCCAACACAACGCTCTGCTAGTAAACGCTTGTGGGTTAGCGCGCTCTTTTCTCACAAAATCCGCGACAGAGCGACACGGCGGCGCTGCTGTCGTTTCTTTTCCGGGGCCAGTCCAATCCTTGCTGTGCTTTGTTCCGTTGCAGCACTACAGTGGATTCGTAATCGGAGAAATGGTTCTTGGGCATGGGACAAAGGCAAAGGAGGTGAAGGAGTGAACGAAGAAAGTGAGAAGCAACAGCAAGGGCTGTTGCCGTCTCTCTGGCGAAGCCGGCACTTCGATAATTGCAGTTAGTGGGACGGTGAGCGTCAACACAATTTCGCGCTATAACGCTTGCTGCCTGGTGGTGAACAGAACGGCTACCATGCGAGGCAGGGGAGCGAACTACCGTAGCCCGCCGCGTTATTCTGCTAGACGCGACGGCGGTGAGTAGCGCTTTTAGGAGCTGCTTCAGTGCTGATACTACACAATTTTGCGAAAAATTTTGTTTCTTGTTTCTCGTGAGGATTCCTTACATAACGCTGTCATCCATCTCTTCTCCAAAGGTGACGGCACGTGATCCGCAGCAGAGGCACCTACCTTACGCTTTCGCATGCGCTCAATGTAACTTAATCTTCGTATGGACGCGCACGTTCCATTTTTTGTAGAAGGAGGGCACGCCTGCGAAAGGCAGGTTAATTCAGCTTTGTTTTTGTTTTTTTAATTTTTATTCCCTTGCATTGCCACGTGGCGAGACATTCAAAATGGCGATAAACACATGCACGAAGGGCCGTTTGAGGAAGATACGACATAAGCCGTTTGTCAAGTGTAGTTCATGATATCATTAACTTGGAAACTCTGTCTTGTTGGCTTTTGGATTTAGAGCTTTTGTGTTCTTTATAAAGTGAGTGATAGAGAAAAAAAAACCAAGACTTAGTATAACCGTGAACGTACTTCGGCGAAGATGCGCAGAAATCCACGGCGTTTTCTTTTTTTGCATACTATTTTATGTGTACAAGTTGTATAGCCTAAATTTATTCATTTATTTCAAAATACTGCCAATCCCTCAGAGGGATTATTATAGGGGTGGGAGTAAATTCATACGTGAATGTACAGAAGTAATGCGAAGAACAGAATATGCGGTTTATAATAAACATTTACATACATAAACGAAATTTTACACTCTAATTTACACACAGTAAGCAATTTCATCAAGCAGACCACAGCAACAGCAAAAGAGAAAAAGAGAAAAAAAAAAGATAACAATAAACAGAGAGACATGTGTCCGCGTCAAACAGCTTCTTCCACAAGTTCAGCGAATAATTCTAGCGTAGGCTGAGTAACAATAAATTCATCTAAGGCATTCCAGTCTCTTACTGCTTGTGGGAAAAAAGAGAAGCGAAATACATTGTTAGCATGACGAAATTCTTCTAACATGAATCTGTGTTTGTGTCGCGTTTCTCTGGCAGAGTTGTATTAACAAATAACCTGGGGTTAATCTTAAAACTATTCTGTAACAACGAATACAGGAATTTCAATCTGTGCACTTTCGCTCGGTTAGACAAAGTAGCGAGGCCTGCCAGCCGGAGAAGTTCTGTCGGGGAATCGCTACGCCTGTAACGATTGAAAATAAAGCTGACAGCTTTTCGTTGTACCCGTTCAAGCGCAGTGATGTTGTGTTTAGTGTGCGGAAACCACGCAACACTGGCGTATTCCAATGTTGGTCGGATGAGACTGGTGTAGGCAAGAGAACGTGTTTCAAAGGTAGATCCGGCAAGCGATCGTTCGAGGAAGAACAATTTATTCATTGCTTTTTTAGAAATTTGCTGCACATGCGCATTCCAGCTTAGGTCATTGCTTATCGTGACACCCAGGTATTTGTACTGTGAAACGTTTCGTAGTAGGATACCGTTGATACTGTAAGGAAAGGTAATCGTTGATTTTTTGTTTGTTATGTTCCTATAGACCGTCTTTTCTGCATTTAACACCATTTGCCAGTCTGAGCACCACTGAGCCACTTCGTACAGAGAATTACTAAGTTTTGTTTGGTCATCTTCCGTTCTAATTGTGTGGTACAGTACGCAGTCGTCTGCAAATAGCCTAATGTTTACGTCGACGCGCTTAGTTATATCCTTTATATACAGTAAAAAGAGCATTGGGGCTAATACAGAACCCTGTGGTACACCAGATAAAACGGGAACAGTATCAGATACGTGGTCATTGTACTGTACATACTGGTGACGGTCTGAAAGGTAATCTTCGATCCAACGCGTGAGTGGTCCTTCTCCTATTAGGCATTTTAATTTATAGTTAAGCTTAAGGTGGGAAACGCGATCGAAAGCCTTGGAGAAGTCCATAAAGATTACATCTATTTGTAGTTGGCTGTTAACATCTTTGGCAAAGTCATGAAGCGTTTCTACTAATTAAGTAACAGTCGACAGACCACTGCGAAACCCATGCTGATTTGAGTGTAATATGTTGTGACTTTCGACGACTTCTGTTAAATATTTCAAGATGATGTGTTCCAATATTTTGCAAGATGTACATGTCAGAGATATGGGCCTGTAGTTAGCTGGGGAAAACGTATCACCTGATTTATGCACGGATATTATCTTTGCTAGTTTCCAGTCAGTTGGAAGATGACCAACGCGAAGTGACTTTGAATATATGAGCTGAAGGAACTTGCTTACGGGCTCAGCGAACCGCTTTAAAAAGGCATTGGGAACGTCATCTGGACCAGTGCTTTTCTTTTCGTCGATGTCTAGCAAGAGGGATAATACACCCGCCTGCGATATGAAGGGGGTGTCTAATGGTGTACCTACGTCATTTGGTCTTAACGGGCCGCGTTGAAGAAGGCCATTATCAGCAGTGAAAACAGATTGAAAGTAGCTGTTGAAAAGATCGGCTGTCTGTTTTCCTCCCGGGGTAGGCGTATGCGCTTTGTTAGTATGCTTCACACTTATGTATCGCCAGAACTTATGAGGCGCTGTTTTAATAAAACTGTGTATAAAGAGTGACTGAGGAAGCATTTTTTCGCTAAATTCACTTTGCTCTTAAGGGACCTTGACAGTGCTGGGATTTTCGACGCAATACTACTGCATGGGTGAACTTTCTGAGCTTTCCTGAGCCTCTTTAATTTACGCTTCGTATGAATTATGTCGCGCGTGATCCATGGGTTGTGCTTTCGGATGTTTTTTTTAACTGTTGGAACAAATTTATCTATGCAATGCCTAACAATATTTCTGAATGTTCTCCATATCATATTTACCGTCGAGTGTTCATTTGTGTAGAGGTCGAAAAAGTTGGGAAATTCGTGAGCAAGGTATGTCATGATGGCAGCATCGTCCGCTCTTTTAAATGCAAGTACCCGATTTGTTGTGGCTTCTCTATGAATAGGACTTGTATATTGCAAACAACACGAAACTATTTTGTGGTCAGATAAGCCTTCGAATGCCTCTACGTTGATAGGATACTTTAAAAAGTGATCACTTATAAAAACGAAATCTAGAATAGAAGTGGAAGAGCCTCGGTTACGTGTAGGAACTGTAACAACTTGTGCAAGGTTAAATGTGAACATGATATCACTAAGCACGTTGCCAGGGTTCGTCGCCAGATTCAGTGAGTCCCATTTCACTTCAGGCAAATTAAAATCACCTGCTATAAGAGTTTTTTTCCCGCGAGGGACGTGTGTAAGCATATAATCATAAACTGCTTCTAAAAATGAAACTTCTTCATCAGGTGGTCTGTAAACGACGCTAATGTAGGTTATTTCATCCTTAACGTAGAATTTACACCATACTGATTCGGTATCAGAAGCCATGGGCATAGCTGTGTAAGGAATACCGTGCCTAATTATTGGGCTACTCCTCCGCCTCTTGTTTTCCTGTCCTTGCGCAGAATCGCATACCCCGGTGGAACTATCTCGTGGTCTAGGATACCGGGGTGCATCCACGTTTCAGTGAGCGCTACAATATCAGGTTGATAAGACAGTAGGACAGCTTCGAGTTCATGTGTTTTATTGATAATACTGCGACAATTCACATTCAAAAGTGTCAACGTGGATGGTTTCGTGTATGGCGCGTTTTTGCGCGTCTTGGTTCTTCGTTTTTTTCAGCCTCAACGATGTCATTTCGTTCACTGTCCCAGAAGAAGAGGCGGCCATTTATGCGAACTTTATCGTAAATTAATGTCACCTTCTCATGGCGGTCACGATTATCTGTTGTTTTTTGCCACAACTTGCTTCTGACATCCCGAATGGGCTGAGAGAAGTCTTCGCTAATCGAGAAACCTGTGTTTTTCAGTCTTGAACACCGTTTTAGGATGTTAATTTTGTCGCGGTAGTCCAATAGCCTTAAGATTACCGGTCTCACTTTGTGTCCATTACCCGGTTTTCGAGCACCGAGTCGGTGAATTCTCTCTATTCCTGAGGTAGTAAATTTTAGTATATATTGGAATATATTTTTTCACAACCGTATCGTTTAAAGATTCAGATGTTTTATTGTGTTGCTCTTTCAGACCATAAATGATAAGGTTACATCGCCGGCTTCTGTTTTCTAGCTCGTCGACCTTTTTCACCATAGCCGAGACACAGTTTTCCAGCTCTGATATTCTCTTCGTGCAGTCGACTATTTGTTTTTCAAGCCCGCCGATTTTCTCAATCTTTTTATCTATTGCATTCAACTTTTCGAGCTATCAGTTTTAGCTGTTCTGCGACCGTAGGACCCGGATTTTGTTCGATGTCGCCACAGAGAAGCAGCAAAGATTTCAGAGAAACTATGGCATCGTGTAACATTTCACACAATAGCGTTATGGGCCGAGGGTACGGCACCAAAAGTAAGCAGACGTCGTTGCTACGATAAGATTTAGCATTGCGTTTACTCACCTGCATGAAAAATAGTAGCGGGTTTGAGCACTGCATCTTGGCGTTGCTGCCGAGCCCACTGCCGTACGGTCCTTGCGAAGCCTGTTTTATAGCAGTGATCCTCCATGCCGATAGATCTGCCGCTTCCAAGAATGGCATGGTGGCGCCGCAAGGGACGCCATCACATGGTCGGTGGCGAAGCACGTCATGAGGCGGTAGTCTTTCGATCGTCGTGCTGGGCGCTAAAAGTTGTAGCTGTAGCGCGTCACATTGCGCCGCTGTGGATGATGACCGCAGCAAGCCAAGCAATATCTACTTTAAAAATAGTAGCGGATTTGAGCACTGCATCTTGGCGTTGCTGCCGAGCCCACTGCCGTACGGTCCTTGCGAAGCCTGTTTTATAGCAGTGATCCTCGATGCCGATAGATCTGCCGGTTCCAAGAATGGCAGGGTAGCGCCGCAAGGGACGCCATCACATGGTCGGTAGCGAAGCACGTCATGAGGCGGTAGTCTTTCGATCGTCGTGCTGGGCGCTAAAAGTTGTAGCTGTAGCGCGTCACATCGCGCCGCTGTTGATGATGACCGCAGCAAGCCAAGCAATATCTGCATGAAAAATAGTAGCGGGTTTGAGCACTGCATCTTGGCGTTGCTGCCGAGCCCACTGCCGCACGGTCCTTGCGAAGCCTGTTTTATAGCAGTGATCCTCCATGCCGATAGATCTGCCGGTTCCAAGAATGGCATGGTGGCGCCGCAAGGGACGCCATCACATGGTCGGTGGCGAAGCACGTCAAGAGGCGGTAGTCTTTCGATCGTCGTGCTGGGCGCTAAAAGTTGTAGCTGTAGCGCGTCACATCGCGCCGCTGTTGATGATGACCGCAGCAAGCCAAGCAATATCTGCATGAAAAATAGTAGCGGGTTTGAGCACTGCATCTTGGCGTTGCTGCCGAGCCCACTGCCGCACGGTCCTTGCGAAGCCTGTTTTATAGCAGTGATCCTCGATGCCGATAGATCTGCCGGTTCCAAGAATGGCAGAATAGCGCCGCAAGGAACGCCATCACAGGGTCGGTAGCGAAGCACGTCATGAGGCGGTAGTCTTTCGATCGTCGTGCTGCGCGCTAAAAGTTGTAGCTGTAGCGCGTCACATCACGCCGCTGTTGATGATGACCGCAGCAAGCCAAGCAATATCTGCATGAAAAATAGTAGCGGGTTTGAGCACTGCATCTTGGCGTTGCTGCCGAGCCCAACTGCCGTACGGTCCTTGCGAAGCCTGTTTTATAGCAGTGATCCCCGATGCCGATAGATCTGCCGGTTCCAAGAATGGCAGGGTTAGCGCCGCAAGGGACGCCATCACGTGGTCGGTACCGAAGCACGTCATGAGGCGGTAGTCTTTCGATCGTCGTGCTGGGCGCTAAAAGTTGTAGCTGTAGCGCGTCACATCGCGCCGCTGTTGATTGACCGCAGCAAGCCAAGCAATATCTGCATGAAATATAGTAGCGGGTTTGAGCACTGCATCTTGGCGTTGCTGCCGAGCCCACTGCCGTACGGTCCTTGCGAAGGCTCTTTTATAGCAGTGATCCTCAATGCCGATAGATCTGCCGGTTCCAAGAATGGCAGGGTAGCGCCGCAAGGGACGCCATCACATGGTCGGTGGCGAAGCACGTCATGAGGCGGTAGTCTTTCGATCGTCGTGCTGGGCGCGAAAAGTTGTAGCTGTAGCGCGTCACATCGCGCCGCTGTGGATGATGACCGCAGCAAGCCAAGCAATATCTGCATGAAAAATAGTAGCGGGTTTGAGCACTGCATCTTGGCGTTGCTGCCGAGCCAACTGCCGTACGGTCCTTGCGAAGCCTGTTTTATAGCAGGGATCCCCGATGCCGATAGATCTGCCGGTTCCAAGAATGACAGGGTAGCGCCGCAAGGAACGCCATCACAGGGTCGGTAGCGAAGCACGTCATGAGGCGGTAGTCTTTCGATCGTCGTGCTGGGCGCTAAAAGTTGTAGCTGTAGCGCGTCACATCGCGCCGCTGTTGATGATGACCGCAGCAAGCCAAGCAATATCTGCATGAAAAATAGTAGCGGGTTTGAGCACTGCATCTTGGCGTTGCTCCCGAGCCAACTGCCGTACGGTCCTTGCGAAGCCTGTTTTATAGCAGTGATCCTCGATGCCGATAGATCTGCCGGTTCCAAGAATGGCAGAATAGCGCCGCAAGGAACGCCATCACAGGGTCGGTAGCGAAGCACGTCATGAGGCGGTAGTCTTTCGATCGTCGTGCTGGGCGCTAAAAGTTGTAGCTGTAGCGCGTCACATCGCGCCGCTGTTGATGATGACCGCAGCAAGCCAAGCAATATCTGCATGAAAAATAGTAGCGGGTTTGAGCACTGCATCTTGGCGTTGCTGCCGAGCCAACTGCCGTACGGTCCTTGCGAAGCCTGTTTTATAGCAGTGATCCCCGATGCCGATAGGTCTGCCGGTTCCAAGAATGGCAGGGTAGCGCCGCAAGGGACGCCATCACGTGGTCGGTACCGAAGCACGTCATGATGCGGTAGTCTTTCGATCGTCGTGCTGGGCGCTAAAAGTTGTAGCTGTAGCGCGTCACATCGCGCCGCTGTTGATTGACCGCAGCAAGCCAAGCAATATCTGCATGAAAAATAGTAGCGGGTTTGAGCACTGCATCTTGGCGTTGCTGCCGAACCCACTGCCGTACGGTCCTTGCGAAGCCTGTTTTATAGCAGTGATCCTCGATGCGGATAGATCTGCCGGTTCCAAGAATGGCAGGGTAGCGCCGCAAGGGACGCCATCACATGGTCGGTGGCGAAGCACGTCATGAGGCGGTAGTCTTTCGATCATCGTGCTGGGCGCTAAAAGTTGTAGCTGTAGCGCGTCACATCGCGCCTCTGTGGATGATGACCGCAGCAAGCCAAGCAATATCTGCATGAAAAATAGTAGCGGGTTTGAGCACTGCATCTTGGCGTTGCTGCCGAGCCAACTGCCGTACGGTCCTTGGGAAGCCTGTTTTATAGCAGTGATCCCCGATGCCGATAGATCTGCCGGTTCCAAGAATGGCAGGGTAGCGCCGCAAGGGACGCCATCACATGGTCGGTGGCGAAGCACGTCATGAGGCGGTAGTCTTTCGATCGTCGTGCTGGGCGCTAAAAGTTGTAGCTGTAGCGCGTCACATCGCGCCGCTGTTGTTGAAGACCGCAGCAAGCCAAGGAATATCTGCATGAAAAATAGTAGTGGGTTTTAGCACTGCATCTTGGCGTTGCTGCCGAGCCAACTGCCGTACGGTCCTTGGGAAGCCTGTTTTATAGCAGTGATCCCCGATGCCGATAGATCTGCCGGTTCCAAGAATGGCAGGGTAGCGCCGCAAGGGACGGCATCACATGTTCGGTAGCGAAGCACGTCATGAGGCGGTAGTCTTTCGATCGTCGTGCTGGGCGCTAAAAGTTGTAGCTGTAGCGCGTCACATCGCGCCGCTGTTGATGATGAGCGCAGCAAGCCAAGCAATATCTGCATGAAAAATAGTAGTGGGTTTTAGCACTGCATCTTGGCGTTGCTGCCGAGCCAACTGCCGTACGGTCCTTGCGAAGCCTGTTTTATAGCAGTGATCCTCGATGCCGATAGATCTGCCGGTTCCAAGAATGGCAGGGTAGCGCCGCAAGGGACGCCATCACATGGTCGGTTGCGAAGCTCGTCATGAGGCGGTAGTCTTTCGATCGTCGTGCTGGGCGCTAAAAGTTGTAGCTGTAGCGCGTCACATCGCGCCGCTGTTGATGATGACCGCAGCAAGCCAAGCAATATCTGCATGAAAAATAGTAGCGAGTTTGAGCACTGCATCTTGGCGTTGCTGCCGAACCCACTGCCGTACGGTCCTTGCGAAGCCTGTTTTATAGCAGTGATCCTCGATGCGGATAGATCTGCCGGTTCCAAGAATGGCAGGGTAGCGCCGCAAGGGACGCCATCACATGGTCGGTGGCGAAGCACGTCATGAGGCGGTAGTCTTTCGATCATCGTGCTGGGCGCTAAAAGTTGTAGCTGTAGCGCGTCACATCGCGCCTCTGTGGATGATGACCGCAGCAAGCCAAGCAATATCTGCATGAAAAATAGTAGCGGGTTTGAGCACTGCATCTTGGCGTTGCTGCCGAGCCAACTGCCGTACGGTCCTTGGGAAGCCTGTTTTATAGCAGTGATCCCCGATGCCGATAGATCTGCCGGTTTCAAGAATGGCAGGGTAGCGCCGCAAGGGACGCCATCACATGGTCGGTAGCGAAGCACGTCATGAGGCGGTAGTCTTTCGATCGTCGTGCTGGGCGCTAAAAGTTGTAGCTGTAGCGCGTCACATCGCGCCGCTGTTGTTGATGACCGCAGCAAGCCAAGGAATATCTGCATGGAAAGCACGTCATGAGGCGGTACCCGGTTGAAAATCCCACCAGAGTGTGTTTGGTGTGTTGTGGTGTGTTTTGTTGTTAACACCAGAATGCACTGGTGTGTTCTGGTGGACACACTAGCCTGGAGGGATGTGTTCTGGTGGGGACACCAGCCTGGTGGGATGTTTTCTGGTGGGAACACCAGCCTTGTGTGATGTGTTCTGGTGTAACACCAGACTGGTGGGATGTATTCTGGTGTGACACCAGCCTGGTGGGATGTATTCTGGTGGCTACACCAGGCTGGTGTGATTTTTTCTTGTGGATACACCAGCCTGGTGGGATTTTTTCTCGTGGATACACCAGCCTGGTGTGGTGTGTTCCGGTGGATACGCCAGCCTGGTGTGGTGTTTAGCCAAAACCACACCGGGTTGGTACGGTAGTAGACTTTTAGTAAAAAAAATGGAGCTCACAGGCTGCTCAAGAAATATATCTTGTGTTTGGGGCTTACCATAGGCGCGAGCACAGGGGCGGCGCCCCCCCTAGTCACCTAAGAGGGGGGTGCAAAGTCAGCCCAATACATTGGCATAATAGGGAGGGGGGACTCTGCAATGAACCTACCCCCCCCCCCCCCCTTGAAGGGGGGACCCTGCACTTATAATTAGCTTTTCCGACCTGGGCGCCTATGGGGCTTACAATTGGACTCAAAATTTTTTCAACCGAATGCACTCGGACTCCCTAAAATTTTCCTCAAGCAGACTCAGTCGGACTCACTCAGCAAAATATTACTTAGCCGGACTCATTCAGACTCACGACTGGATCCGAGTCTCAGCGAGTCGACTCATGACTACGTAAACTTATAATTTGCTTTTCCGACCAGGGTGTCAATGCTATTGTTTCCTTGGCATGTGTTAACGCTCTCCACACACTGGAGGCAGGAAGCATGTATAACATGTTTTAGTTTGGTTTTAAAGATTTTGTCGACCAGCATCTGCAAGACAACCCCACCGTAATAGACCTTATCATGACGAGATAGCACCGCTCGCTGGATTTGCAAGCGCTGCGTCTGAGATGCAACCAAAATTGCTGTTGGAGCCGCTGCATGTCAATTCACCTTTAATTGTATATACATGCAACACGTACAACCAACAGCAACCTACAGAGTGCTGCAAGAACATCAAGTGTTACTATCCGCTCGTGACTTAGACCTGCGTCACACTGTTTACACGTCACTATGATAACACCTCCTCGATATCGAAACCAAAAATGTTTTTTAAGGAAGCGGTATTAAAAGTATATAAAGTGCGCTCCGAACAACTATACATTTTTTAGTGTTCGTGACACCAAAACTTTTATTAAGAGCAACAATACGAAAACTACTAAAATTTGTGTCACTACTACTTTAACGCTATCTAACATAATAGGTGCCCTCCACTGCCCCTTTTCATCTCGTGCCTTCAGATATCAGTTATTAGTGGTTGCAATCCAATAAGCACATTTTTATTGAAAGACAACTCACACGAGATCATGGGCGTCGGCAGGGGGTGAAAAAGGGGCACTTGCCCCCCTCAAGCCACTCAAGCACTTCCCCACACCCAAGCTATGCCAGTGCTCTCCCCCTTTCCCAGTCGCGATGCAACAATGGTTTGCACCCCCCAAGAGAAAATTATGCCGACAACCATGCACGAGATACTTTTATCAGTAACTTCCTGTGAAAGAGATTGCGGGCTGAGATCAAGGCAACCCACCTCCATAACTCATGCCTCTGATCAATAAGTATTTAGCTGGAGTATGAACTCTCATACATTGAAGTATGTCAGTAGACACAGGTATAAACATGAGCCGACATAAGGCTGATAGTAATGAAGTTGAGTAGATAGGACCATAAGTTGGCAAAAAAAAATGGAGCTCACGCAGGCTCACTCAAGAAATATATTTTGCGCTTATGGCTCACTCGAACTCAGACTCACCAAAATTTTTCTCAACCGCACTCTCTCGGACTAAAACTTGCCAAAATATTACTCTCCCGAACGCACTCCGCCTCAGACTTGCTGATTCATCTGAATATGAGGGAGTCGACTAATGAGTGAGTTTGCTGACCTATGTATATCGCTCTCTGGTATGCTGTATTCTCTTGGACAAACCACATCCTCATGTGGCACCACACAGCTAGTCTGGCCAGGTGCTTTCCAGAGCATTAAAGAACACGAGACAGCCCTACAATTTACTGTGAACACGAAATCTGTACACATTGTGGAACTGATGACAAACAAAAGGCACACAAACTGAAGCCAAACAGCAGTGTGTATACTTTATTTCAGAATACATGTTTATTTACACCAACACAACGCTCTTGTACTACAGTTGATATGTACAAGATACTATATAAACTGTCGTAGGCAAATGTTCATGCCTGATCAACAAATACTAATAGCAATGAAATAATCGAAAAGTTCAACAGAACATTGTGCAAATTAGGTACTTGAATATAAAAGCACCTATATTCTGCATTGTATTGTATTGTTGCATTGCCCTCACATAGGAATAAATATTGAAAACTCGATTTGAAACAGTCATTAATACCAAGATGGTGTGCATGTTTGGTGCACGGCAAACACATATTCGTATATATGCGAGAGGGGCAAATTGACGTGGCATCCTAGGTCCAGTGACAGCAATGGATATGGTGTTCAACAGTGCAGCACATTGCACAATGTGAAGAGCCACACAACCATTGTGAAAATGCATGAAAGTTTCTTCTCTTTTTTACGTGAAGACATGACTGTCCCATGAGTACAAGCTTCTATTGACTGCAGTGC
This sequence comes from Rhipicephalus appendiculatus, assembly GCA_030522465.1. Taxonomy (NCBI): domain Eukaryota; kingdom Metazoa; phylum Arthropoda; class Arachnida; order Ixodida; family Ixodidae; genus Rhipicephalus; species Rhipicephalus appendiculatus. Next base: position 20,182 of record JALIZH010002442.1, read on the forward strand.
CAACAAGTGCTGCAGATTTCAAATCAAACAACTTTATATGTGGGGCTTCAAAGGCTCACCAAGACTTTAAAAAGAGCATAGATGATATGGATTAGAGTTAGTGAAATGTGCATTAAAAGGTAATGATGCAAAAATTTTCAGTTGTCTTTTTTAGCGTCAAATGAAAGGCCAAGCCCTCAAGAGCCTAGAAGGTGCACTAGTAAGCATGAGTGCACCCTGAAAAATGAAGTACACGTTAGTATTAGTTCCTACTGAACCCTGACACCACGACATGATACAAGCTTCTCATCACATCCTCGCCCAAGCTCATGATATTGTGACGTTTCGACGGTTGTCTCTGTTGATGATGCACAAGCAGCCATTTTGTCTGTTTTGGTCCCTGACCCCATCAACACTGCTGATACTGGTGCGTGGGGCAACCAGAACTTGTGGCCTGACACCACACTAGGGTCAATGCCACAAGGTAAACCAAGCTAAAGTTAACTTTAAATGTTTCCCGAGTTTCACACTAGCTCTTAGTCATCTCCACATAAAAATAAATTTGTATAACAAAGCAAAGTCAGCATTGAAAATTGGTGTTGGTACTTCTTTCAATGGATGCAAAAACATCATTTCCAAATATTGCTTTACACAGCTTCAGCAAGCCATCCACTTGTATCCATTGCAGTCCAGTCGTTACAACAAAATCAAGAACTAGCACATAGCTTGCAATCTGCTCACAGAGAGGCCAGGAGGCATTGTGGCTCAATTTCTTGCCATGCAATCAAAGATCAGCATCAGGGTTGATGACTCGAGCATCTTCAGGAGCCTCTTGACTACTTTTCAAATTACCATGGACTTTGCTGACTGTTCCAGAAAATTCATCCTGTGCATTTGGTTCATCTTCGAGCCCAACAATGTCCTCAGAAAGCTCATTTGAACTTGCCTGCATAGAAAAAAAAGAGCAACAAAACATCAGTGAGACGGTATTCAGAAGTTATTCATTAACGTTAAATCATAAAGTGTAAGAGGCACAAAAGCAAATTTGCAGATAAAGCAACAAGCGACATGGCTGAGTTAGCTTTTGCCTAGAAGTTGAAATCCACGAAAGCGGCAGCTGTCCAATGTTGCCGGTATGAAGGCAGCAGTACACAATGAAGCTGGCATGACACGTGCTCTAACAAGTTAACCATGTTTGTTTTTTTTGGCTGTTTGCTTCTTCCACGTGACAACCAGTAGTACGTTACTAATGTACATACTATTCAAACTTTGTGCTACTGACTGGTCTCTCATAGCAATTCTGGCTAACGAGCAATGTATTCTAGATTTCTGCAACTGAGCAATCTAGCAAGAGAAATGAGTGATCTGGTCATGCGACAATCTATTTCGTTGCGTGTCACTTTTGAATGCAAAATAGCTCTATATATTTGGGCTTCAAGCACTCGCAGCATGGCAGCTAGCACATGTGAAATTGACAATGATTACAGCAAAGTGATGCGAGCACAAAGAGATCACAGATGCTGTAATACCGAACAAGTCATGAGAACAAACCATTCATGGTTCTGGCAAGAAAAGCGTATTAATAAATCTTATCTACACCAATTTACTCTGACTATCATCGTCCTTTTGACAGCTGCTCAGAATTTTGAATAGCAGGCAATACCACATGAAAGAGTCAACATCACAGCACAGCTCATTTATTATTCCTTGAAAGGATTTTTTATTGGGATAGTTCTTTACACGTGAAAAGTACACAGTAGCTTAAACGGAAATAATACAGGCTAGGAATCATTGTTCCCGTCTCAGCTTGCACTACTGAGCATTACTACATTCCTTTCATTAAATCAGGGGACATTTGCTCAATGTAGGTGCAATGCTGTTTCAGAAGCCTCTGCATAGCACTAATGTGTAAATGTTTGTATGAACACAGCCAATAACTCATTTTCTTTGTTGAAATGTGTCCCTCATTGCAAGTGCATGGAACATTCCTCGCACACCTGGTGTCTTAGATTTGCTACTAATAAATGGTACCCGAGTCGTGAAATGGGCACTTTTAAAAGGCCATCCAGTCGATGACCACCGAAACATTACAATTACCTCTATCAACACCGTGCAATTGCCTGTCAGGTGGTTGCAGTTGCGTGCCAGGTGCTTATTACTTCATTCTTCATCGGCAGAAAAGAAGGAAAAATAGGGTACGAAAATAGGAACAAAATCCGTTGTTTAAATTTTCATATTATAAGCAAGCCAAGTGGAAGCAAAAATGTCCTAGATGTGGCAACACTTGTGCGAGTTAGCAGACGACGAAAAAAAAAGCAAAAGAACTTCCTCGCAAGCCCACTTGGACAAGATTTGAAGGGAACGGGCGGCAGTGGTACTGCGCAGGCATTAAATCCTAGATATCGCCCCTCATGTATTAACCGCCAGTTTCGTGGCCAATCCCCCCGTAGTAAGAGCCGAAATTCAAGGGCAAGCAAGTACTCCCTCCCTCTCGCCCCTCCCTCGCGGTATGCGTACTGACAGCACCCCCCCCCCCCCAAAAAAAATGCACACTACCCAAACACTTCCTCTCTTTAACAAGGCACCGACCCCGTGTTCTTTCAGCGCCCCCGCCCCCCCCTTGACGCAGCGCCGTGCTCCCTATTGGGCTGCAGAGTTAGGCTTTATTACCATAATTAACACTACTACTACTCGCCCCTCCCTCCCGCATTTGTGGGATCGAAATTCTGGACAAAACGCTCGCACCGCGCGCCCAGCTGATAAATAGATGTGAAACAGCTGACTGCATCGCCCCGAGGAGGAAAGCTGTCATTTACGACGAAAGAAGCTCTTGCCTCACATGAGCGCGAACGTAACGGCTCCGTGTGCGAATTGACACTGATAATGCCGGGCGCCGAGAGTCATTTTAAAATAGAACTTACCTGAGAAGCATCTAGAGTAGCAGACGGATCTTGTTCTGACTCCACACAGTCTGTAGAGGAACTTCGATGTTGAGTCGGTTCCAAATAGAACCGATAACGCCAGTTCGGAGGTCGAACTGGCGGAACCGACTACCGTGACGGGCCAACACTACTTCCAACACCTCGACGGGCACGGGCGCGGGCCCGGACCCCGGGGCCGTCACTTCTGTACTGACGGAAGTACAATTAACACATGCAGAACACGCAACGTATATACAATATCATACAAATCCGGTCGTTAATCGTTATGCAGTCGAATGCTTTGGTGGCGTAGTGAGTTAGACCGCTGCACGGTTCGCGGAGGCGGTTCACAACGTCGCGAGTTCGAATCCCGCCGGTTCTTCTTCTTTTTTTCTAGTGCTCTTGGTTTTTTTCTCTTTTTTTTAGTGTGTGACTACTAACCTGACTGCTTCGACAGAACCGCTATTTTTTTTAGACAGCAATTAAGCAGAAGGCTGAAGCCGCTGAAGCTGTACTCGAATGACCCGATACACCGTTGCATTACATCGTACAGGAATGAGGCACCGGCGTGGTATTTCCGACTATTGATTTATTACGTGGAGAACGTGCTAGAGCCATAAACACAGGAAAAAATAGTGACAATCATTAGCGCTCCGTTGATAAAATAGCTAGCTTTGGTGTCGTTCGAAACCGGAACTGATTGTATAAAAGCTGTGACAATATAATAAATTATTAGCAGCGCTTTCATGTTTGTGACTACTTTATTTATGATTTAGAGCTCCAGAACTTTCAACTGGAACAACAAAGTTAATCAGTCAAGAAGATATAATGCCAGTACACAGCCGGTATACATTTAGTTAGCGGTAAAACACTCATTTTTACGGCTCTGTTAGCAACACTGACGTTGTTTTTTTCTTTCTCATGGCGGATCTTGAGTACGTGAACGATCGCGCGCTTGTCAACTGTTACTGAGATGGCGTTCTTCGTCTACGTGGGATGCCAATTTGACAAGATCGAAAAGGTTATAGATACAGAGAGTGTGTGGTTATGGTGGCCACCTTAGTGCGGTGGTTTAGCCGCAAGGACGACTTCGCCCCTGGGGATGTCTACAGTGCTTTCTGGGAGCAACAATGAGAAGGCCAAAGGCGGCTACTACGACACCGCACTTCTGTACGACAGGTGAAGTAAAATTCTTCATTACGTGGGCCGCGTATTCTGTGCGTATGTTTAAAATCTCTTCTCTGGCTAGCGTAGTCCAAGAAGAGATTTGTTTCCCCCATTGTACTTGCGACGTGCTGAACCACGCCGTGTTTAACCAACTATGGCATGCCCCAGCGCTGGCCGACCGCTAGCTGCATGTAACCTGCTCATTATTCAACAGTATGTGCTTACGCCGAGCTGCCTTCTCCGCGAAAGAGTGCATCAGTGAATGCTATAATCTGCGCAGTGTGCACCATGATTCCCAAAGATTTTATTAATCCAGGCGGTGAATCTGCGATAGCATATAGGTGAATTGTCTAATACCGCAGTTCTTGGTCACTTGTTATGTTCGAAATGGATTGATCACGACAGGTGCGAGCGGCTGATGTTCTCTAATGCGCTGCACCGTAGTGCTCACGCTTCAGGAAGAGTTCAGAACAAGTGTGCGACTTCGAAGCTTACCGGCTTAAAGATTTATTTAGCGAAATGTTTGTCACGATTGCATTACACTTATCTTTATTAACCAAAGGCCTTGCTGTTGAATTCGTGTATTCTGCGTGTTGTTGGTTGTATTGTTGTGGGGCCTTGCTCAGTGTTTCAAGGCCCTTAATTGTAATTTTCCTCTACTGGTAGTTGGAACGATAAGCGTACAAACAAAATTGTTTACTTTTATTTCACAATTGTGATAAAGTGCACGATTCCCATTGCATGTTTACATAGTTTTATGTGAGTGCATTGGCTTGTGTAATCAGCTGATCTGTTGATCAGTTGTGACAATGTGTCACTTTTATTCTCAGCCCAAAGAAGAAATGCGCCAACATGTCAACACATACGAAAGAAAAAGAGCGACCCCGACCAGTCCAAACAAACATTTATGATGATTTGACTTTCAGCATGGAAGCCTTGCTCACAATCAGTACATCAGGAAAAGTGTTTCATTTAAATGGGCTTGAGTAATCACTGTCTAGATTAGGTTTAGACTTCCATCGTTATGATTAACTGCGTTAAAAGTGGTCTGTTTGATAAGCGATTCCAGATGTTGCTAAGACACTTTCATTTTCTCGGTTGCAATGATTCTTGCGTTGTCTGAATCAATATTGCAGTCAGTCATGACGGCATGTTCAGCTAAAGTGTTGTTGCTGATGCTCTTATTTTTTATGCCATGGGCAAGCTGTTGTAGACGTTTCTTGTAGTTTCCTGACTGACCGGTGTAAACACCCTTGCACTCTGTGCAAGGTATCTTGTAAACTACACTGGGGAAACCCTCCTTTGGCAGGCAGTCCTTCACTTTCATATCTTGATGGCACACCTTTTTGGGTAGACTGTGTGCCACGTGTATGTCATACTCACATAGGACACGTGTCAAACATTAGCTTGTTTCAGGAATAGATGGTACAGGGGCTTGCTTTGTAGAAGCAGGGGTGGATGGCGGGAAGGAGGTGCGTCAAGGTGTCCCCATCACGACAGTTGAATTTCACCTCTGTGCACTGCGCCTCCCACGAAAGGACTGTTGACAGCATGCTACTGCAGTGTGCCAAAAAATTGCTCAAAGACACAGGATGTGAACACAGCAAATATATGGGACGACTTCGCTGACTGCGGATACCCTAAGCACTTTATCAGCTGTTGAGGTTTAACTGCGCTAAGACAAGGACAGCAGAGAAAGAAAAATACAGCACGCGCGTTGTCCTTGTCTTAGCACAGTTAAACCATTATCCAATGAATGTCAACCAACTAGACCAACTTGGTTCTCTTCTACTTTATCAACGCAATTGAATGTTAACTGTGATGAAGGGGAACCTTGACATGTCTGCTTGTTGCCTCTATGAAGCGAGTCCCTGTACCGTATATTAGAACAAGCGAATGTTTGGCACGTGTCCTATGTGAGTACGATGTGCATGTGGCACACATTCCACCCAAAAAGATGTGCCACCAACCTGTGAGAGCGAAGGATCGCCTGCCCAGGGAGCACTTCCCTGGTTTGTTTACCGGATACCTTGTGCAGACTGCAAGGTTGTTTATATTTGGGAGTCGGGAAACTACAAGAAGTGTCTGCTGCGGCATGCCCGTGATGTAAAGATTGAGAGTGTCAGCAACAACAATTTAGCATAACACGACATCATGAAGAACAAGATTGATTGGGACAACGCAAGAATCATTGCAACAGAAAAAAATGACAGCATCTCGGCTACATCTGGAATCATTTATCATACAGACCACTTGTAACACAGTTATTCATAAAAAAAGTCTAAAGCTGATCTGTGCTTAGTCTTTGAAGCGATTACTCAAGCCCATTTAAACAAGCCACTTCTGATGACGCATTCAATGTGAGCAAGACTTGCATGCTGGAAGCCGAAATGTGACACGTTTGTTTGGACTGGTCAGCGTCTCTCTTGTTTCAAATGTACCGTGCTGACCGAATGGGATTACGGCATGCTGTCAACCTCCATGTCAACGCAGAGTGCATGCGCTTCGGAAAATCAAGAAAAAGGAGTGAACAAATTGCAACAAAAAATGAGGTAATTGGAACACTGCTGCATTTGTTTGCTTTAAAAAAGCTTTTTCAGTACAAGGCCCTAGCATATTTGGTTCTCACATAACTCGTATTATGTGTACCACCTGGAATACTGTACTCTATCTCAATAGTTTCTCGCTGCACAATGGAAACCGCAGCACTCATTTACTGATAGGAATGCCAAATGCTCCTAAATATGCATCAATGCATGCCATGTCTTCAGCTGCTGCTTGCCATCTAGTCAGTGCTTGCTGTGTGTTTGGTAGATTGCTCCACCAAATATTTTTCCATTGTAACCATACACTGTGTTTTCATGAATGTTACAGTACGGTCTTACTTCTTGTATTACTACAAGCAGTTTCCAAGCCTCCTAAGCTTTTAATTAAGGACAAAAACTTTGCACATAAGTTTGAAAAGACACGCAAACACATGAGCATAAAGGTACGTGCTAGCGCAATGATGTCTTGACGCTAGGCGCCCTCTTTTTCAGTGGGCACTAGAATGCAGTTTGGCACACGCCTGCCAGTCTCATAATGTATGGTGTCCGCCTTTACTACTTGATGCATTTCATGTCCTGAACAACAGGGTCGCTTTTCTTCAAAATCAGTCACATTTGTGAGCCATGAATGGGAAACATGGAGTGATTCCTTCTGTATCTCGACCCATGTGGGTGGCACCAGCCAAGAAAGGCAACACTAAGGAAAACTAGTACCGCTCATACATTATTTCGCTCCATGTGAATACAAATCGTTAAGCATTTGTTCATTAGCAGTTATCGTCTGCTAGTGAAGTGTTGCCAGCTGAAGTGTGCATGCTGCCCCGTGTCTTAACACGACCCTTGTTCATGTGCTCCTTATGCCACTGTGCATAGACGCCTCATCTTCAGATGCTAACCCCATTGCCGAATTTTCTTAAATATTATGATCACAGTCGCAGCAGCGCATGCCAGTCGAGAAAAAGATTTTAGGGCTCTCACATCCGCTGCCATGCCACTTCGAGGCTATAATCAATGTTGTGCTTAGTGATTCTTAAAAGTACTCCCATTTGACTACGCATATTGATTTCAGAGTTTTTTAGCGAGAGCTACATTCGTCGTATTCTCGCCGTTTCACTGTGGCCGGTGGCCTTACCGCTCGCCGCGTCATCTGGCATGACGTCAGAGGAGGAGCCAGTGAAACCGCGTTGCAACTGCGTTTTTAGTTGAAAGTCAGCGTTGCGTGTGTGTGTGTGTGTGTGTGTGTGCATGTTCTACTCTGTCCGCGTTCAGTCACTCTGTTCTAACTTGACAAAGGAGGAGCTGGCATTGCAATGTATATATAGAAGGGGCAGCTCGGGAGGATTTGTCGGCAGATATGGAAAGTCAGTCAGAGAGTCTAAAAAACGCCAGGCTTCATCGTTCGAAAGAAACCAAGAGGAGGCAGCGAGCCGAGGAGACAAAGGAAGAATGAGCCGCACGTAACCGTACAGATATTTAGTTGTGCTTATGCAAAGCTGTTGCGGACGCTCAACTAAATCTGTGCAATAAGATTAACTGTACCTCTCGCTACGCTCACCCAGGCATGACTGAGTTAAGCCACTGCCAATTTTTTTTAAAGTAGCATGGTTGAGGTTTCTACCGAAAAGCAAACCCTTGCTTGGGAACAAGAGGGCTATTCAAATGCAGCCCGACTATGCTATGGCGTCCTAGACTTTAAGGTGAAGCTCAAGTGTCTTTCTTAGTGTTTTAAAACGTTGGTAGTGTCGGATGGTTAGCAGATATGGATACGTAAAGCCTAATAAATTGCTTAGGTTGGTCTGTAAAAACTGTGTGAGAGCTGAGCTACGGCATTTTCTGAATAGCCATGCAGGCCGCTTGCCACTCTATTGAAAAGGAGCCTGGAGAGGAGGCACTTCTGTATGACGTGGCCTGTTAGAGCCTTTCATTGTGGGGTGAACAGTTATCACCATCACTTGAGGCTTCACCATGGAGATTGGAGGTGTGTAGTATTTGATGACCATTTGTATATTGTGCACCAGTGGTAGCGTAGGTAGGTTGCTTTCTGGCTTCCTTTTGTGTCGTATTATATGTGAATTCTCTTGTTTGTTGCTGAACGATAGAAGGGAAATTTTAAGGGCCCATTTTTTGTTTGCTTTGTTAGACACAACCTTAATGAGAACCTACAGACAATCAAGCCACGAAAAGTGTAGGGGACGTTTTTCCTAGTAATTATGACATACATGTGAAAAAATTAAAGTGGACAAAAAGAACTTGCAACCTTCTAATAATGCGAATGATGCTCTAGCAATTGAGCTATGGTTGCAGTCGTCCCACCGTCCACTTCATGGGGTATATCTGTGCATTAAAACCAGGGAATGCTAGCACTGCTCGTAGCCGTGATGGCAAATGCGGAACATCCCCCCCCCCCCTTTTTGTTTGCCTGATGGCGTCGCATAGCACCTAATCTGTGTAGACATGTTTCTAGACAATTTGTTGCAATTAAGCAGACTATTCAATAGCCACTTACCACAGAGCCGCCTAGGCCTTGTGTGGTTGTAACCTTGATTGGGACTTATTCTGCACTGCTTACGATTCGCAGTATATCACGCATAGATGTACGATATACTGTATACATAATATACTTTCACAGATGTGCTCTGAAAGAGCGGCATGATAGCAGTGTGCAAGTTCTCTGTCACGTGGCTTTATTTTCTTCTCACATTTCATGGCATGTATTTTTTTGCTGTTCACTAAAATGGATCTGCGAAGTATTATCCAGGAAGTAAATCACTTAATGGTTTCTTAAAGTTCTCTACAACTCCGGAATCATGCTTTATCTCCAGGCAATAATTAGGATCTTGAGTAGCTAAGCATAATTAATGAGTGCCTTTCATTTTTAAAGTTTTGACTAAAGTTACGCGTGTGATGAGGTTTGTATAGGCTATAAGGTCGTAATGAATAAGGACCGCATGATAAAGCAGTTCAAGGCTGGCAAAGATGGCACAAGCTCTCGCACAATCACTGCACCAGTCCTATTGTCGCCCTCTTTCACAGACGTCCCCTTTGTCGTCCCTGTTGTGCCCTTTGGTACATCTGCTCCACTACAATACCCCTGGAGTGAAGTGTAGCCATCCTGGCGACTCGGGGAGTAGGTAGATTGACGGGGTCGTAGTATGACTTTAGACGGTTGACATGTACGGTCTCACTTCCTTGACGGTGGATTGTTTGAGGGGCTTGACAATGTTGTTCACTGGCAAGGTGGCATCATTGATACGGTACGGACCATGGTACCATGCCAGAAGTTTAGAAGAGAGGCCAGGGACGTGGGGCGGTACCCATAGCCAAACAAGTGAGCCAACAGCAAACGTGGGAGCTCGGTGATGAATGTCGTCATGCAGTGTCTTTTGTCGACCTTGAGCTTCGCTAGTCAGGGAACAAGCCAACTGGCGGCAGTCTTTGGTGGATCGGGCGACTTCAGAAATGTGAGTGCACACGGAGTCATCAAGTCGGTACAGGAGTATGGTGTCCAGTGGGTGGGAAGGCTCGCGGCCGTACAAAGGAAAGAAGGGGGAAAAGCTGGTAGTCGCTTGCACCGCATTGTTGTATGCAAAGGTAACAAAAGGCAGTACGGAGTCCCAGGTGGTGTGGTCGGAAGAGGTATACATCCTTAACGTGTCTCCAAATGTGCGGTTTAACCACTTGGTTAGACCATTTGTCTGCGGATGGTAGGCGGTCGATTTCCGGTGAATGATGTTGCATTCAAGGAGGAGGGTTTGGATGACATCCAACAGAAACACGACCCCTATCACTGAGTAGTTCCCGCGGAGCACCTTGGCTTAGAACGAAGTTACGAAGAATTAAAAGAGCAACTTTGCAGGCGGTCACTGCCGGGAGAGCTGCTGTCTCAGCGTAGCGTGTGAGATGATTGACGCTGACAGTAATCCGCCGGTTTCCTGAACCACTGTACGGAAGGGGGGCCGTAGAGGTCAACACCAACGCGGTCAAACGTGCCTGTAAGGTGTCGCTCTACTACACAAGGGGCAAGCTGTATATAGGGTTCGTGGATGAAATCAAGGCTTTGACAGGCACCGATTTCGTTGGAAAGAATCATTTAATAAAAAGACGAGGACGCCGACCACAAGATGTGGAAGTTTGTATTGAGTCTTTGGCACCCATAATGTTAGCCTTGTTTACAATGAGGCTCTGAGGCTCTCGTTCTGCGTGCTGAAACATCACTACATAGTTCGCCATCTTGGGGTCGGCTTCCTCATTTTTTTATTCAGTAGGGTCTGTGGAGTAGTGCCGTAGGCAAGTACGCATAATCGACTTTTTTCAGGCGCATGAGCTCCACCAACGTGTGCGAGCGCTCGTGGGTAGTGCTCATGGTGATGCCGCAGCAATTGCCACGACGAGAGCACAGGTCTCACTCTTTAGTTTTCTGCTCGCGCCAAGCCAGCACTTCTTAGTCAAGATATACATATTCCTGCATAATTCAATCATGAACTTCTCTGTTTAGCTGCAACAGTCTCTCTACGATTTCCATCTGTCTAGTGTTTCCGTGCACGACTGTTGGACTGGATGAGCAGGCCCAAAGCTTCATTTTCTTTTCTTTTTTATTGCTAGCATACCCTAAGACATCAGTTAAATAAAAAAGGTATGACTTTGTTTCCTACATGTAGTCTAGGAGCAGTCTATCCAATTTGCAAATGCACTTGCAATCAATGTCCTTCGACACTGTCAATGATCACAAAGTGAGATTCTGAGATTTAAAGTGGTTGCGAAAGTGAGTAGTTGTCATTTAGTAAAATAAGGTACACATTGATTGTTACCTTTTATGAGAGCGTGCACGTTGCTTTCACCGTAGGTGATATATGACAGGCTTGTATCACCCTTTGATGACACTAACTGCAGCTGTTGCATTTTACCTAGTCATAGTCAAGAGTTCGACAAAAGTGTGGTGTGAAGAAATTATCTGGTGTTTTGGAACCGCATATGGGTTCCTTGTTCACGGAGCTGTAGTGGTAGTCGGCAATTATGTAGCCAGTAGGTCACGAAATGAGCGCGCGTAAATGGCAGGCATAGTTCCTGTTGTCTTATTCTAGGAGCCGGCGAGATGACACGTTCTTTTCCTTGGTGACGATAGTAGCATTATCCCAGAATGGTGTAATTATAATATTACGCACGCTTAGCAATGGCGTTTGTCATGTTACTTATTAGTCATGTCACGTTGGTGCTCCTTGAGGTGTCGGGTTAACTTTCCTGTTTCGACAATATTCACTTGACAGCAATCAGAGCACAGTATCTTATATACTACACCTGGGAATGATTCACACGACAGCCTGTCTTTTACATTCATGAGCTGCTTCCGGAGCTTGCTAGTCGGGACGTGAGCAGTGCCAAATTGTATCTTGTTTTCAAGGTACAGGATGTCACACTGAGTGAAGACGACACTGTGGTCTCGTTCGACGTCACGTCACACTTTACAGGTGTCCCAGTGGACTTGGCTGTAACCATGTGCGAAGAAGCCCTAAAAGCAGACAGTGGTCCTCCTGGTCGCAGCCCCTTTGATGTCTTCGAACTTAGCGAGTGGCTGCGGTTTTGTCTCAGCAACACATATTTTTCGTATGGTGGCATTTACCAGCAAACGCATGGTACGGCGATGTGAGCGTCAATATCAGTCACTACAGTTAATCTAGTAATGGCAGCCTTGGAGGGAAAGGTCCTGGCAATGTTCACTCCAGCACCCAAAGTGTTTAACCGGTACGTCGATGACTGCTTCTGCATTTTGAAGAAGCGAGACATTTAACACTTCTTGCACTGCCTGAACGCCCAGAATGCGAACTTACAGTTTACCGTTGCACACGAGAAGGACAACATGCTGCCTTTTTTGGATGTTAAGGCGTGCCGGGATGGGGGCTCCCTTGCCTTCTAAGTATACAGGAAGCCCACGCACTCAGGTCGTTATCTGTTTTAATTCGCATCATCCCATCAGCCACAAGACATCTGTAGTGTCATCCTTGGTAACACGGGCCGTACGGGTCAGCTGAGATCGCGATGCACTAAAGAAGGAACAACGGACGATCCACCGGGAGCTAAGCCGCAATGGCTATCCTGATTGTTTTATCTCTAAAGCTGGAAAGCGGATGCTACAATCAAGCTCACAGAGCAGCGTGACAACTTGTGCACATGCAGCCACACCTTACGTCGAAGGAATCAGCGAGCCACTTTCACGCGTATTTTCAAGATAGGATTTGCGCATTGCGCATGTCTTGACCAGCAAGCTCCAGAACCAGCTCGTGCATGTAAAAGACAGGCTGCCAAATGAATTGTTCCAGGTGTAGTGTATAAGATACCGCGTTCTGAATGTCAAGTGTATCTTGGTGAAACAGGAATGTTCTCCCGACGGCTCAGGAAGCACTAACGTGACGTGACTAATAACAGTCGCACAACGAACGCCATTGCTGAGCATACGCATGACCATAATCACACCATTGAGTGGGATAATGCTACTATCATCGCCAAGAAAAAGAATGTGTCATCCCACCGGCTCCAATGAATAGGACAACAGGAACTATGCCGGCCGTTTACGCACGCTCGTTGCATCACCTACTGACTGCATAATTGACGATTCCAGTCCAGCTCAGTGAAAAAGGACCCCGTATACGGTTCCGAAATGTCAGATAATTTCATCAGACTCGGTCAGTGACAGTTTTTCATCGCATTTTGCGAACGACGGTTGTGTTTTCATGTGTTGGCTTACCGGTGACCATGCCGCAGATATATGTATAGTTAGTAATGAGCAATATCAGATGGAACACTGAAATTACCTTTTAAAGGCCATAGTGGCAAAGTGCAGGTGATAGGCACAAAGGTGTTCATAACACCATATGCCCAAGTGGAAATATATCTCTTGAATTTTGTACACCACGTTCATATTAGTACGTTACAAGTAATCGTTAAGTAAACATGAATTCGGTCTTCCAGCTCACATTGCTCTTGATAATGCATCGTCTACAACACTATAATGCGTGCTGATACCGTCATGACGGTACTATGCCGCTAAACTGCTACATTTGATATGCATCCGCACCGTAATACCTACGCTTAGTACGTTAGTCCTTTTACATTTCATGCATGCATGGGCCGGTACTGTAAAGAAAGTCGGAGTGGGGCGGTGGGGTTTGAACAGAATGTCGCCTAATGTTGCAATTTGGAAGAATGCCTTTCCCATGTCTCATATAGAGTTCATGTATGCAGGAGGTTTGATGTACGTTTCGAAAAAGATATCCATACCGGTCTGCACAGTGACAAATTTTAAAATAGTTTTTGTTCCACCATGATGTTTACACATAGTGACCGCACGGGGTGCCCCAGGAAAAAAAAATGCGCGAGACCCGTCCTGTCTCTGTAGCTCCCCCTAACAAAGCGTTATTAATTGCAATAGGTGAGAAAATATTGTGAATACCATTTAGCAAAGTCGCAAAAGTTCATTCCTTGTGAAGCTGCGGGGCCACTAGCAAACAGTTCGTGGCCAGCATGCGGCCCCCCGGGGCCACGCGTTCTCTGCCTTAGAGGTTCCCTGCCTTAGAGGTTCCCTGCCTTAGAAGACCCCTGCCTTAGAGGTTTGCATTTGTTTCCACTGTCACATATGGGCTCATTCAGAGGAGTCTGCTGTCTTCTTGTGCTCGCTTTGTTTTTCTTGGGGTTGTTGACTTGTCGGGGTGGTCGTGCAAGCGTAGTGCGAGTGTGCTGCATTTGCTTAGTTCTTTCATGCCTTCAGCTGTCGGTGCCAACACTCACTTACGTTGATTACATTTTTGTAGATGATGCAATTCTCACGTCTGAGGTTCTATGTCTACTAGAACATGGCTGAGCGTGCCAATGCGAGTGCCAGCCACCGGTGGGGAAATATAGGAGTTGGTGAAAAAGCAGGGGTCATTTTCTTGGACGATCGCTTTTGGGGATACGTGTTCACTTTGGTGAGGTGTTCGGTCATCTACTATGAGCCACAGCAGTCCGACACTTTGCCAACAGTGCTGTGTTATCGCTCAGAGACACTGACTGACACACCTGGGGACAATATCGCGACGGTATTGTCAAAAGTGAGCGCTTGCCGGGTTTTCGCCATGGTGGCACTAGATTTATTAAGAGGATGTGACACTGCAGGTGCTGGAGTAGCTTTTCATGCATATCTTCGATGAGTAAATGCTGTGGGAAACTTTGCAGTTTTTTTCAAGCGTAAAAATTCAAATTAAGTTCTGTGCAGTTCAGCACTACAATTTTTTTTCTCATTTGGCCTGTTTTTCAGCTCTTGCATATCCCAGCCCTTCAGTTCATTTCTTACGGTTCCTTCAAAGACAAATTCATAGTGTAGTTAAGAGCTTTTTAAACTGAGCACCTATATTTTGTCATCAGGATGAAGTAATCAGTGCTCTTTGCTGAAGAAATAATTTTTGGTTTGTGTGTGTGCAGGTTGACCTGGCTAATGGTGTGATTCTCTCAAGGGCTGCCTAGAGTCGGCTCATGGGAGTTCAAAAGGACTTCCATTTGGTTAACTAGTCCACCATCACAATATGGTTGACAGAGGCGCGCACACGTAGGAGCTTCACGGGAACTCTGTCAGACCGTTTTGCTGTAAAAAGGCGGCCAGAAGCCTGCACAGCAGCCATTGTCCCCACAAAAAAAAGGAAGCATAAAGAGGTTAGTGAGGAAGCTCACATATTTCAGTAGTATGTATTTTTTCTGTCATGTATGCATATCGTTTTATAACTTGTTACCAGTTTGGCAACTACAGTGCCCTGTTTATAAGCACAGCTGCAAGTTTATTTTCAGCCACAGAATGTACATCCGTCAGCACACTTAACTGGAAACGCTCCGCCTCGGGGCCTTTACTCGCTTCGACTGATGCCAGCGCTCCCAGCGTTGGACACGATATGTTTGCTGCAGCCAACAGCAGATGGAGCGTGGGTTGATTTCACTAGTAAATTTCTCTTTCACGTCTGCCTGACTGGTGGGTTCAATGCACTCACCTGGCAGGTCCATTTTCGCCGTATTTCTCGTGGCTACGTTCCACGCATGCTCATAAAATTCGTTGCCGTATGCTTCTCTCTGCAATCAACCATTGGGTGCGACAGCTAACACACCTTTCGAGTTCGAAATCACAGCTGCTGTTCGAAAGAAATGATATATCGTAAAATCAGATCAAATGCTTGTAAATGTTGTTCACCGCATTTCAGATTTATTGATTGTGCAACATTTACAAATGTTATGAACGTGCGTTTCCTCTGCTTTTCCTATACATCATTAATTTCGAGCGGCAGCTGTGATTTCAAACTAGAAAGGGGCATGAGCTGTTGCACGCAATGGTTCATCGCCGAGATAAGCGTATGGCAACGAATTTCACGGGCCCTCGTGAGAACGTAGCCACGAGCAAAGTGTGGCAGAAACGGACCTGCCAAGTGAGTGTATTCGACTTGCCTGTCAGGCAGAAGTGAAATGGAAATTTACTAGAGAAATCGATCTGCACTCCATCTGTCATTACCTGCAGCAAACATACCATCTCCAGTGCTCGGTTGCGTTAGCTTCAGTTGAAGCGGATCGAGGCCACGCAGTGGAGTTAAAGGGATACTGAACAAAAATTTGAAAACACTGAAATTCAACTCGGACGACACGACTGTTCCTATACACAGCGTTTATTTCACGTAATTTCGAGCATTTGGCCGTATTTTTAGTGGATTGTAAGAGTGCGGCGGCTGCACGTCCTGCCTTGCCACTTCCCTTTGTCCACCTCTCCGCCTTGTCCCCACATGGGAGGCAAAGTAGCACTTCTTCCTCAAAAACCACTTCAATTACCGAGCGTGTCACGAGCGCGTAAAGATGCAAGGTGCGAGTGACAGTGGTTCCACAAGTGGTGATTTTGACTTAAGAGTGCGAGAAGCCTCCAAAACGGAGGCCTCTCGGCTTCAGGTGCTGCCATTTTGCTGACATGCCGAAGCGTAGCAACAAAGCAGTCCTGGTCTCATAGTTACTATCCTTGAAGTGTTCGGAGCACAAAAGGTCTAGGTTTGTAGGCACCCACGTTTGCTGCAATGGGTGCGCAGCGCGTACCCATATCCTTTGAAGCTTCGGCTCTGTTGAAAAGGTATGACAGGGCTTGCCTCTCCCGACGCTGCTTTGCGCACACCCTAGCGCAAAGCGACGTTGAGGCATTCTACGCTGTGCGAGGTGCTTCCCCGTTCACATTACGTAGCAGCACACAACACAAATGGCAAATTCGTAGACGTGGGCACAAGCTCTGTTTAGAAAAACAAACATACGGCCGCGAGCGCGGCTATGGCGTTGTTGGCTGCCGGTTGAGAACACGGCTTGCAATGTTGATTGGTAAGCGATTTTGCAGTAAGCACGGTTGGTGAGTCAGTATCCGGCGGGTTTCGTGTAACTTCCTCTCTAGTTCATGCCGCAGCCACTAGACGCACCAATTGGCGAAAAATGCATTAAATTCACTATTTTCTGCTAGTCTCTGGCTGAAGTGAAAATTGTTTCAACAAACCTCAGCACCCAGTTTTTCAGTAGGGCTATTTATCTCGGCGACGAAATTTTTGTAAGTATGCTCACATGCCTAATGGGTGAAATGCTGAAATGCATGTCTACTTGCTTTTGCAGGTAACTTCATGCAAAAATGATTTGATATTGTTGAAATTTAGATGGCATCTGCTGCATGTTCTTCACTGTCCGTAATGTTTTGTGGAAGGAAAACCTCAGCTGTGATATTATCCATCATTGCACTGACATTCCAGCCGTTGCAGTTTCTTGTGGTGTGAGCCTTCCCAAAGTTATTCCTAAAAGCATTAAACATGCATTCTGCATTTCAGCTTTGTAAGAAGTTAGGTGACAATTTGTTGGAACGGTAGTCCTACCTTAGTTCCTCTGTTGGTAGTTAGGCTGTATAAGGATTACATAGCAGAATTTTTTGCAAATGTATATTTAGTGCTAGTGTTTCCTTAGTGGGCCTAGTCAGCGGCCGTAGTTCATCGATAGGCATTTCTTAATGAACAGAAATGGATCTGAAGTCAGCACAAATCTGCAACAAACATATTGAACTTAAGTTATCAAATTAGGGAATCTTGTAATGCATTGTTTCTCTTTTTGCCCTGCAGCGCTGCCGAAAGCCTTTTGGAAAAGGAAGCGAAGCAGGTCGCCCTGAACATCAGGCTTCTGGTGGTCACAGAAGAACAAGCTGAGACGAGGACAGAAAAAAATAAACAGAGAAGTCATTTTTCAGTTCTAAACTACTGTGCAAGCCTGTTGTTTTTGCCCATGGCCACGTAAAAGCTCATGTTTTCATCCACAATGCATTTAATAACAAAAAGAGGGATTACACGAGGTCCCGTCATGCAAAAAACACACCAGCCCGGTTCTTACCAAAACACGCCAGCCCGGGTCCCACCAGAACACGCCAGCCCGGGTCCCACCAAAACACGCCAAACCGGTCGTATACGCCAAACCGGTCGTATACGTCAGACCGCCAGAAACCGGTCGTATACGCCAGACCGCCAGAAACCGTGTCTGAATTCCCGCTCTGGCGGAAACGGGAAAAATACGCCAGACACGGACTGGTGTTTTTTTTCGATTGGGTAGTCTTTCGATCGTCGTGCTGGGCGCTAAAAGTTGTAGCTGTAGCGCGTCACATCGCGCCGCTGTTGATGATGACCGCAGCAAGCCAAGCAATATGTGCATGAAAAATAGTAGTGGGTTTGAGCACTGTATCTTGGCGTTGCTGCCGAGCCCACTGCCCTACGGTCCTTGCGAAGCCTGTTTTATAGCACTGATCCTCGATGCCGATAGATCTGCCGGTTCCAAGAATGGCAGGGTAGCGCCGCAAGGGCCGCCATCACATGGTCGGTAGCGAAGCACGTCATGAGGCGGTAGTCTTTCGATCGTCGTGCTGGGCGCTAAAAGTTGTAGCTGTAGCGCGTCACATCGCGCCACTGTTGATGATGAGCGCAGCAAGCCAAGCAATATCTGCATGAAAAATAGTAGCGGGTTTGAGCACCTGCATCTTGGCGTTGCTGCCGAGGCCACTGCCGTACGGTCCTTGCGAAGCCTGTTTTATAGCAGTGATCCTCGATGCCGATAGATCTTCCGGTTCCAAGAATGGCAGGGTAGCGCCGCAAGGGCCGCCATCACATGGTCGGTAGCGAAGCACGTCATGAGGCGGTAGTCTTTCGATCGTCGTGCTGGGCGCTAAAAGTTGTAGCTGTAGCGCGTCACATCGCGCCGCTGTGGATGATGACCGAGCAAGCCAAGCAATATCTGCATGAAAAATAGTAGCGGGTTTGAGCACTGCATCTTGGCGTTGCTGCCGAGCCCACTGCCGTACGGTCCTTGCGAAGCCTGTTTTATAGCACTGATCCTCGATGCCGATAGATCTGCGTGTTCCAAGAATGGCAGGGTAGCGCCGCAAGGGCCGCCATCACATGGTCGGTAGCGAAGCACGTCATGAGGCTGTAGTCTTTCGATCGTCGTGCTGGGCGCTAAAAAGTTGTAGCTGTAGCGCGTCACATCGCGCCGCTGTTGATGATGACCGCAGCAAGCCAAGCAATATCTGCATGAAAAATAGTAGCCGGTTTGAGCACTGCATCTTGGCATTGCTGCCGAGCCCACTGCCGTACGGTCCTTGCCTAGCCTGTTGTATAGCAGTGATCCTCGATGCCGATAGATCTGCCGGTTCCAAGAATGGCAGGGTAGCGCAGCAAGGGGACGCCATCACATGGTCAGTAGCGAAGCACGTCATGAGGCGGTAGTCTTTCGATCGTCGTGCTGGGCGCTAAAAGTTGTAGCTGTAGCGCGTCACATCGCGCCGCTGTTGATGATGACCGCAGCAAGCCAAGCAATATCTGCATGAAAAATAGTCGCGGTTTTGAGCACTGCATCTTGGCGTTGCTGCCGAGCCCACTCACCGTGGAACACCGCAAAGATAATACCCGTGCATAAATCAGGTGATACGTTTTCCCCAGCTAACTACAGGCCCATATCTCTGACATGTACATCTTGCAAAATACTGGAACACATCATCTTGAAATATTTAACAGAATTCGTCGAAAGTCACAACATATTACACTCAAATCAGCATGGGTTTCGCAGTGGTCTGTCGACTGTTACTTAATTAGTAGAAACGCTTCATGACTTTGCCAAAGATGTTAACAGCCAACTACAAATAGATGTAATCTTTATGGACTTCTCCAAGGCTTTCGATCGCGTTTCCCACCTTAAGCTTAACTATAAATTAAAATGCCTAATAGGAGAAGGACCACTCACGCGTTGGATCGAAGATTACCTTTCAGACCGTCACCAGTATGTACAGTACAATGACCACGTATCTGATACTGTTCCCGTTTTATCTGGTGTACCACAGGGTTCTGTATTAGCCCCAATGCTCTTTTTACTGTATATAAAGGATATAACTAAGCGCGTCGACGTAAACATTAGGCTATTTGCAGACGACTGCGTACTGTACCACACAATTAGAACGGAAGATGACCAAACAAAACTTAGTAATTCTCTGTACGAAGTGGCTCAGTGGTGCTCAGACTGGCAAATGGTGTTAAATGCAGAAAAGACGGTCTATATGAACATAACAAACAAAAAATCAACGATTACCTTTCCTTACAGTATCAACGGTATCCTACTACGAAACGTTTCACAGTACAAATACCTGGGTGTCACGATAAGCAATGACCTAAGCTGGAATGTGCATGTGCAGCAAATTTCTAAAAAAGCAATGAATAAATTGTTCTTCCTCGAACGATCGCTTGCCGGATCTACCTTTGAAACACGTTCTCTTGCCTACACCAGTCTCATCCGACCAACATTGGAATACGCCAGTGTTGCGTGGTTTCCGCACACTAAACACAACATCACTGCGCTTGAACGGGTACAACGAAAAGCTGTCAGCTTTATTTTCAATCGTTACAGGCGTAGCGATTCCCCGACAGAACTTCTCCGGCTGGCAGGCCTCGCTACTTTGTCTAACCGAGCGAAAGTGCACAGATTGAAATTCCTGTATTCGTTGTTACAGAATAGTTTTAAGATTAACCCCAGGTTATTTGTTAATACAACTCTGCCAGAGAAACGCGACACAAACACAGATTCATGTTAGAAGAATTTCGTCATGCTAACAATGTATTTCGCTTCTCTTTTTTCCCACAAGCAGTAAGAGACTGGAATGCCTTAGATGAATTTATTGTTACTCAGCCTACGCTAGAATTATTCGCTGAACTTGTGGAAGAAGCTGTTTGACGCGGACACATGTCTCTCTGTTTATTGTTATCTTTTTTTTTTCTCTTTTTCTCTTTTGCTGTTGCTGTGGTCTGCTTGATGAAATTGCTTACTGTGTGTAAATTAGAGTGTAAAATTTCGTTTATGTATGTAAATGTTTATTATAAACCGCATATTCTGTTCTTCGCATTACTTCTGTACATTCACGTATGAATTTACTCCCACCCCTATAATAATCCCTCTGAGGGATTGGCAGTATTTTGAAATAAATAAATAAATTTAGGCTATACAACTTGTACACATAAAATAGTATGCAAAAAAGAAAACGCCGTGGATTTCTGCGCATCTTCGCCGAAGTACGTTCACGGTTATACTAAGTCTTGGTTTTTTTTTCTCTATCATTCACTTTATAAAGAACACAAAAGCTCTAAATCCAAAAGCCAACAAGACAGAGTTTCCAAGTTAATGATATCATGAACTACACTTGACAAACGGCTTATGTCGTATCTTCCTCAAACGGCCCTTCATGCATGTGTTTATCGCCATTTTGAATGTCTCGCCACGTGGCAATGCAAGGGAATAAAAATTAAAAAACAAAAACAAAGCTGAATTAACCTGCCTTTCGCAGGCGTGCCCTCCTTCTACAAAAATGGAACGTGCGCGTCCATACGAAGATTAAGTTACATTGAGCGCATGCGAAAGCGTAAGGTAGGTACCTCTGCTGCGGATCACGTGCCGTCACCTTTGGAGAAGAGATGGATGACAGCGTTATGTAAGGAATCCTCACGAGAAACAAGAAACAAAATTTTTCGCAAAATTGTGTAGTATCAGCACTGAAGCAGCTCCTAAAGCGCTACTCAACGCCGTCGCGTCTAGCAGAATAACGCGGCGGGCTACGGTAGTTCGCTCCCCTGCCTCGCATGGTAGCCGTTCTGGTCACCACCAGGCATTAAGCGTTATAGCGCGAAATTGTGTTGACGCTCACCGTCCCACTAACTGCAATTATCGAAGTGCCGGCTTCGCCAGAGAGACGGCAACAGCCCTTGCTGTTGCTTCTCACTTTCTTCGTTCACTCCTTCACCTCCTCTGCCTTTGTCCGATGCCCAAGAACCATTTCTCCGATTACGAATCCACTGTAGTGCTGCAACGGAACAAAGCACAGCAAGATTGGACTGGCCCCGGAAAAAGAAACGACAGCAGCGCCGCCGTGTCGCTCTGTAGCGGATTTTGTGAGAAAAGAGCGCGCTAACCCATAAGCGTTTACTAGCAGAGCGTTGTGTTGGCTAAGGAGTTGCAGTGGAAAGTGTTTCGCTAGTTCGACATTCGGTGACATAGAACCCGCCGTTTTCTGTGTCGATGAATGTGCGTGCTTTGTCGAAGATTTGCTCACGCTGGTCTATATAGTTCCAGATATTCTTGGACCATAGTTTAGAAGTTTTTTCTGCTTACGCTCCTGGCGTTTCATCCAGCGGTCACTTAAGGCGAGTGGTGAGCGTTTATACTGCTTCTAAATTAGTGACGCATTGCGGAATAAATGGGGATCTCCGGCATGCTTTCCGTCATTCTGCACGCTGGCTTTCAGCTCGGTATTTTTTTGCGTGTGACTTGAACGTGACAACGACCGCCGCATGATGAAAGAATTTTATGTGCGCTGTAGTACGCTGCGTGAACACACATACAATTGTAAATAGCGTACTTGTAGTGCCGTGTAGCTCTTTTATGCGCAAGTACCGCCGAGACATTGCGAACATTAGAATGCATTTCGCGGCTGGGGCAATTTTTCGGCCAGGTGTGCGTAGCTGTCAACTCGCTTCACTGAGAGGTTTGCTGTATTAAACAGCACTTATAGGGGGAGTTACATTAAATGACAAGCGGGCTAGTAGAATTCGCGCTGGCCTTTCTTGCATTTCTGGCTGACCTCGGCAGTCTTTCCAGCGAACTGGTACGCATCGCGCTCCGAGACTTCATGACTACATCCTTTATTTTTTTTAATATCTGCAACAACGTAGTGCTCGGAGTAGTGTTTGATGCGTGCTTCGGCTTTTTTATTTGGCACGGGGTTTGGTGTAACAACTGCTGCAATCTCTTCAAAATGCGCTGGAGCCTAGCGCCAACTTGTCTGTGAAAATTACCGACAATCATTTCTTGTAGCGCTGCTTCTGACTGAACCAAAATATGTTTTTAAAGCATTAAGTTTTTTATGCGAACATGTCATGGCGCACTACACTTAACGTAAGAACGAACCGACTGTAGTGGTAACGATTCGAGTAGGGGTAGGCAACCTTTGGAGGCAAAGAGCCGAGTTGCACGAAGCCGGCAGGGCCAGGTTGGAGGGCATGTCGAAGGCGGGGAGGGGGGGCGCCAGAAAAATGGCGAATTTACAATAATCTACAAAACTGAAGCAAAAGTCATGTTTGTTTTCAGCACGCATGTGCCGAGGTTGCAATTCACAAACACACGCTAACAGCAAAAGTCTCGTTTGAAGCCAACACTACCATGTCGACCTTCATATAAGGAGTGACAAGGGAGGAGGGGTGGGGGGGGGTCTCGCGTCGTACCGGGGGCCGAATTATACTGTCGCGGCTACGACATGCAGGCCGCAGGTTGCCGACCCTTTCAATTGTTTCCCACCGTGGCCTCCCGAGATGAACAGCGCGCTTTTTATTGGATGCCACGATAGTAGCACTGCACGAAATTTTGCTAAGACTATGCGTTTCCGCGCGCGGTGCCTATAGCCGCATGTTGAGCAAGCCCCGAGAGAGTTGTGGGACTTATAATTATGGGCCAGATCGCATATTCGGCTTGTGAAATTTTCGATCGCGCCACATCATGGAATTCATAGCGTCATACGCAGTCCTTGGCCCATCTTTCAAAATTCCATTATTTTTTAAAGATATGTCGCGCTTTCGCTACAGTCATAGCATTAGCTGTGAGGGTTAGATAGAAAAAATTGCTTGCGTAATCTCACAGAATTTGCTTTAACCTCTTGGGATTAAGAATAAAGATGGGAAGGCATGTGACTTCGCCATAATTCTGTTGCATGTAACATCTTACAGGTAATTTAAAAAAAATATTTCTCCTGCATTTGGTTTACTATCTTCTCTTTATCCGAGCAAGTTTCTGATGGCTGCGAAAAAGGAGAAATGGCTTATGAAAACTTTCAAGATGGTAGTCTATATGAACAACGTAAACGACTTCATGCGCGAAAACGAGACTAAGTTCCTCTTCAGAGGTTTCCTAGCGAATCAACCTTATATACTAGAGTTGTACCAAAAGTAAGGTTCCCAATGAGCTACAGCATCGAGGGAAGGTGCTAGGCTAAATCCGACAACAGCGCCTTGCGCAGCGGTTCCCCCCTCTCTCGAGTCAGCCCGTCCGCGATTCGCTACGTCGCGCAGTATTCGCTTAGCAGCCATCAGAGATGGAAGTGTTGATCGCCGCTCCCGCGAAGTGCGAGGTGCGAGAAATAATCCGTTTTCTCCAGGCAAGGAAGTTACCTTCCGTGGAGATTCATCGTTAACTGACTGAGGTTTATGGTGAAGAGAGCATGTCCGTTCAGCACTTCCGCAAACGGTGCAGGGCTTTTGCTGAGGGTCGCACGGAAGTTGACGATGAAGAACGGGGTGGAAGACCGCCGGTTTCGGATGCGATTGTCCACAAGATTAACAGTGAGCTGCTCAAAGACCGAAGGGTCACTGTCCGTGAATTGTTGAACGCATTCCTGAACCTTCCCACGGCACAAGTGAAAGTACTTTAACAGAAACGTCGGCTTATCGCAAGGTGTGCGCTCGCTGGGTTCCCCGGATGCTGACTGACGGACATAAGGAGCAACGCCTTGACTGTGCTCGCAAGTTTCTTCCACAATGTGGGGAGGCAACAAGGAGGAGTTGTTCGACGCTATCGTCACGGATATGAAGCGTGGGTGTTTTATTACACTCTCGAAACAAAACAACACTCTCGTGAGTGGCGTCACTCTAGTACACTGGCACCAAAGAAATTCAAAGAAACGCAGTCGGGAGGAAAGGTTATGGCGACTGTGTTTTGGAATCGACTTCTTGCAATATGGGACGACAATAAACTCAGACAGATATTGTGACACATTGACCAAACTCCGGCGAGCAATCCAGAATCACTGGATAGGATGACTGACGGAGGGAGTAGTGCTTCTTGACAACGCTCGACTCCACGTCGCTCGTGAAACATGTTGAGCTTTTGAAGAAATTTGGGTGGGCTGTTTTGCCCCATCCCCGGTACAGCCCGGACTAAGCCCTGAGCGATTATCACCTCTTCCCCAAGGTAAAGGAACATTTAGGTGGCAAACGCTTCAAAAGCGACGATGAAGTCCGAACAGAGGTCACACGCTTCCTCAAAGGGTTGGCGGGAGACTTCTTCGACATAGGAATACAAAAGCTAGAGCACCGTCTTCAAAAGCGTGTCGAGAAAAATGGAGACCATGCTGAAAAATAGACAGAAGTGTAAGCTTTTCAACGATGTATAAATTAATTACAAGAAACAATGTTTTCAATTTGTAAAAAATATGAGAACCTTATGTTTTGTACGACCCTCGTACCTAAGATCATCTGCTTTGCATTGACCTTGTACAACAAATACGAGCTCATTTGCCCCGCAGATTCCCTGCATGTTTACAGGCCATGGCCTGGTCGACGATTTTACAGGAGTTACAGGAGACATTACAGGAGTCGCAAGAGGGCGCTGCTGGGACTGGGATTGTGCAGGATTTCGACGCGCAGCTGAAGTACTTAGCTACAAGAGACTTCCGCCGGAATGGTGTATCCTCTGCGGCCACTCGCCAGCTGCGCATGGAGCGTTAACCACGTGCAAGGAGGGCGTGAATGATAGTAAGGGTTAAGGTGGTTTTCACTTGTCCGCACCTTTTAAATGCGAATGCATTTCATAGTCGGGCTATGTCAGGCATCCGGCGTTGGCGTTGGCGTTGTCCGCGGAGGAGGAGCAGGAGGATAGGTTGAGCAGGTGTGCGCGCCGGCAGGTGTTAGATGTGAAGCATCTTATGGCGAAGCTTAATCCGGTGGTGGTGGTGTGCGGCGTGACCACCCTTACTGCGCATGCGCAAACCCTTTCAAAAAAAAAATAAAAATAAAAAACCTCCTCTCTCCCTCCTCTAGGCATCCCTCCCCACGGCAACCACACCCTCACTGCGCATGCGCCTCCCCTCCTCTCTCCCCCTGCTACGCTCCCCCCCTCTCTCCTCTAGGCATCCCTGCCCGCGCCGTCCACACTCCCACTGCGCCTGCGCGTCCCACCTCTCTTCTCCTCTCCTACGCTCCCCCCTCTCTTCTCTAGGCATCTCTGCCCGCAGCGTTCACACTCCCACTGCGCATGCGCGCCCCCCCCCCTCTCTCTCTCCTCTCCTACGCTCCCCCCTTTCCCTCTCTCGCCTCGCGACGCCGACACAGGCAGCGTCTGCTAGCGAGTTTCTTGGTTGAAAAAACCGACTGCTCGCGCTGCACAACCGTTCACTGGCCACCCCGTATATATGGCAATGAATCTTGACCTCCAAGGTGGTGCCGGTGGGAGGTTTCTCCTGTGCGTTGTTGAACAATAAAAATTCGCAGCGTGCGCGTTAACTAAAAGCGGACTGCGGCGGAGCTCGGCGGAGCTATATATGAAAAAAAAATTAAAAAAATAAATAAAAAAAATTAAAAAAAAACAAGAAAAAGAAAAAAAAAGGCTCTGCGCAGTGCTCCCGACCGGGCTGCAGAAATTAGGCGCCTTTTCCTTCTTCGAACCACAACCACCATATATAATTGGAGTGAAGCACGCGCGAAATGCATTCGCATTTCCTCACGATTCCCTTCGGGGAGGTGGGGGGCATTTTTTATCAAAGCAGCAAGTCTATTTGGTGTATTGTTTTCGTATGGCTCAGCCAGTGCTAAAACCGTGGAGTGTGGCTTGATTTCAATATCATTTAAAGAACAGCATCGTAAAAAATATGTGCGCAGCTTGAATTATGGGTGCAAGGCTGCAACCAACAGCGGAGCTTGCTTTCGGACTACCGAGTGAGAAGCTTCCCTCCCGAGCCCCTGCCTCTGCCCCGCTTTAACGAGATCGGTTTGGCGGGACATGTCACGTGACTAGTGTTACGTGATTTTTTTCGGGTACACGTCGCGTGACTAGTTTACTTGATTTTACGTCGAGTGACTGGTGTTACGTGATTCATCTGACGTGCCTATTAGATGCTTTTTGCGGCAGCGTGTCACGTGAGTAGTGTTAGGTGATTTCTGTTTTTTTTTATTGAAATAGAAAAATAAATGAAGGAGTTGTTGTCACCATTGTTTGGTGACGGCTACCCCTTTCCACTTGGCTGTAGTGATATAAAAAAAAAAGAAACAAAATATATATTCATACATACAGTCCTACATCGCTAAGTTCGAAAAGTCATTTAGGTAGATCAAACACATACTCGCGGTGCACACTTTCAATACTCATCACAAATCTTTGTGTCCTCAAACAAACGTTGGAGCGCTTTCATCACTTTTCGGTTTATCTTTGACGGCCATGAGCCTAGTATTTTCCCCAACGAAAACGCTCGTTCCGAGTCTAGCGTGTGGAGTTCCTCTTCGAGTCGCCGTCTGTGTGTGTCGTGTCTGGGGCCGTCGAGCAATAGATGATACACATCCTCGTCATCGTGGCCGCATGAACATGTTGACGATGTTGCACGTTGTATCCGATGTAAGAAGTGCTTTGTGTAAGCAGTTCCTAGACACCGGCGGCGACGGAGTTATGTGAGCACTGCAGTTCTCTAATTTTCCCATTTGTACATGTCAGCTGGTGTGGTGTCAATGTGCACATAAATGAATCGCCGAAGTGTTGTTTTTTGTTTAGCAAGGGAGTGCAATGCATATCTCTAGTTTCCTGAGATCTCTCGAATTTCAGTGTCAGTGTGTTTAGAATGAAAGTAACTCTTATTAACTTAAATATGATCTTCAGTTGCCTGTCTCAGCTGCGGTGTTTTATTAACATGCACTCTCTTCATTCGTCGGAGGTGTACCGTATAATTCAGAGCAAGAACCCCTCCCCTCTCCTTACAAGTCGAAGTTACTGGCTAAGTTTAGAGCGAGAAGGACGGTTTCCCGGAATGCCACCAATATTCAAGACGATGGCGGCAAATATTGCGCCGTAAAAAAAAATAATGATAAAGCGAGCACATGCGGACTTCCTCATAACTCTTCTCGCTCTCCTTCATGGCACGACGCATTAAAAGAACCGCCCAAAACCATAACAAGCGCGACGAAAACGTTATCGAACCGCGCGAAGCGTGACACGGAAGCACCTCCGACAATTTGCCATCGCTAAAACTCTAAGCAACAAAGACCGATCTCGAAGGCCATGCTTTTGCTCACGAAACCCGAATAATTATCATGGATGTCTTGCGCTAAGCTTGCGATCATTAAGCGGGGAGACAGAATCAAATTTTGACAACGACTTTCGCCCCCCGGCGCTTAGAGGGTGGGCTGCTAAGTATAGGATGGGATGGGATTCAAGCAGGCCATCTTGCACGGACGCGTACATGATCGGGGTACGAAGAAAAGACGGGGGTGGAGGGTGAAAGGAGGATGTGCGCTTTCAGAACGGCGTGAAAATGTGAAATTATCACATAAATCAGAATGGGCGCATACTCCAAATTTTGCGCTAGTCACGTGTAGCTATCCAAAGTAATCGCTGATCTCTTGCTTTCTCTTCGTTATTGCTGCGTAAGTAGTAATGCTTTATTCAAGGGAACATATATTAATAATTGGTTGCAAGTGTGGTCGGTTCATCAATATTGCATGTTAAGTAAGACCACTGGAGTGGAATTTTCTGTGTTTTCACGAAATATAACATGCCTATAAAAGTGATGTTTGACTCTAAAAATTTCTCCAGAACTGACATGCGTTGCTCCAAAACACGCCTTTTGAAGATGCTCTAAAACAGCATTATCACTGCTCCCTGAGCTGCTCCAAACCAATGAGGCCCGCTCCGTTCCTGATCGCATAACCATCTTCAGTATAACATAGCAAGGCCTGAAAAAATGAAGTGAGGCTGAGGACAAGTGATATGAAGGTCAGGCATAGGCAAAGAGGGAGGGTAATATAGAAAGAGATTAAGAAAAAAAGATGAAAGAAGAAGTAACCCTAGCGTTTGCGAGGTGGTGGTTCTTGCTTGCAAGCTCCACGGTTTACTCAGATTATTCAGTCGTGGAGCTGGCGTTAAATTGGTATTCTTCTTGAAGTGCTTACCTCACTTAGAAATGTAGTATACAACTGTTCCCTTGGGGTGCAGGTTAGATTAGGTGTAGTGCTTTTAACTGGATCAAAATAGATGCGGCCTGCATTATCTAGATTACTTTTTAGTATGCACAGCAACAAACACCTAACAGGGTACAGATTGGAGATTTACATACAGCAATAACAAAAATTTCCAATGGTTTCAAGTATTTTCCATGTCATGCATTGATGGGCGTGTATTTGGTGTGTGATGTGATGGTTCAATATATATATATATATATATATATATATATATATATATATATATATATATATATATATATATATATATATATATCAACTCTTTTGTAAGATTACAATCAGATGCAGATGATGCACGGACGACATCGCAACTACGAGAAAGGTCTTGCACTAACAAGCTT
Source organism: Rhipicephalus appendiculatus (assembly GCA_030522465.1). Lineage (NCBI taxonomy): Eukaryota > Metazoa > Arthropoda > Arachnida > Ixodida > Ixodidae > Rhipicephalus > Rhipicephalus appendiculatus. The sequence goes on from JALIZH010002442.1 coordinate 49,719, forward strand.
CTATCAATAAGTTTGCTTTGAAAATTAATTTAATTACTGGAAACTACTGATGTTTTGGCTTGGCTGAATTGTTCGAATATTTTGCTTATATATTTTTCGAACACGCAACGTGCTGGAAAGCATTACCATATCATATATCTCCCATGGAAATAAAGTTCCCGGCGTCAAGAGACTGTGTAGCGGCTCCTTAAGGCGATGATCAAGCAACAGGCGAGTGCCCGAGCGATGCTCCGGCACCAAAACGAACTGCGACTACTGTGAGCTCCACAGCTCAAGTACCTTACCTGTGTAAACACTGAGACTTTTCATCGTACTACTTCAGTCGTTTTGCTAAGCATGTAAAAGAATATCATCCGGGTCTTAGGAAGTACATCTGTGCCATTTGTAAGACAACTTTTTCTGTGCTTAACCGCTACAAACCTCACCACGACGAATGTCATGGACATGCGCAACACCCAGAGGAAGTACATGTTCTGAATGAATTAAGCGGATTAGAATCTGGAGAAAGTTATGCAGGGAGCCTAAATGAATTGAATGAATGAAAAAGTTTATTAGTCAGCTTTTCCGCGCCTGCGCCGAAAGGAAGTGGTTCCCCTCTTCACGGGAATCCATATGTGTCTCTCGCAGCCTGGCCCCTGGTAACAAGCCGTAGCTGGTCTTCCAGGGTGGGTCTCGACAGCAAGATCTTCCATCGATCTCTAAGGGGTGGGAGAGGGTGGAGGAAAATGTTGGGGGTGAAATGAGAGAGGAGTGGTGTCGAGTGTTTTCGGTTGAAGTTTCATACTATCATGTGTTCTAGTGTTCCAGGTTCTTGGCGCACGGGGCATTCCTGCCCGTATTGGCTCGGGTGCATTCTGTTAAGTATTCGGGGGGTGCCGGAATGTTTCTGTCTGTATGCTGTCTGTGGCTCCCTCGTCAACATTGGATGTGGCCCGGGAAAGCATTGCCGCTTGTTGCTGTAAAACTCCACTTTGTCTTTGTATGTCGCAAGTGGCTGGCTCTTTTTCATTCCCGGCCCCACATTCCGCAAGTGTGGCCCGGTGTAACGGCGCTCGGGCTTGTTGGTGAGCGAACTCTTTGCCCTCCATTGCGGAGTGGGCAGGGACCCAGACTAATTCTATCTTTTCTCCTTTCGGGGGGTTGTTTGTCTCTAAGCGCCCGAAGCACCAAACGAGGCACCAACCCGATTGGAAGCTTATGTACGCCTGTTGTGAGTCTGTAACCACTCTGGTTGTGCCAGGAATTGTTAGGGCCAGGGCGACTGCCATCTCTTCGGCTTCTGCACTGTCACAACTTTTCGCTGTCGCACACGTGAGCAGCTCATCTTTGGTGGTCACTGTTGCGGTAGCCCAGATTTTTCCTCGTGCTTTGGATGCGTCCGTGAAGCTTATCCCCTTCTGCCCAGCCAGCAGCCACTCGTAAGCCTTTGCTCTGGCCTCCCGTCTGCCGCTGTGCTGTGCAGGGTTCATGTTCTTGGGGGGTGGCTTCATCTTGATCGTTTTAAGCCAGTCGTCTGTCTCCTCGCTCCCTCTGTCACGTCGCTTCCCAGCCGATCCTCTCCAGGACTCGTCTGCTCGCCTTCGTCTCACTTATTCGGAGTTTCTGGCTAGGGGAGGCGGCCCTCGATCAGTTCGTCCACCATGTTGTGGAGGCCCAACTTCATGAGTCTCTCCGTGGAGGCACTCATCGGAACACTATGGCTTGGTTTATTGCTTTGCGGATTATCACGTCGATTTGCTTCTTCTCGGCAGCGTTCAAGAGGCGATACGATGCGACGTACGTAATTCGAGACACCACGAAGGCCTGTGCGAGCCTCAGGGTGTCGTTCTCCTTAATTCCTCTACGTTTCAACGCCACTCTGCGGAGCATGTGAACTATTAGCTGTGTTGTCTGTTTCAGCTTTCGTACGCATGCTTCTGATTTGGTGTTTGGTTGTATTACCAGTCCCAGAATCTTGCCACTTGGACTCAGCACGATGTGTTCTCCATCTAGCACCACTATAATGTATTCTTTGTGTATGTTCGGCGCCCGCTTGCGGACTACCACCAGCACTCCTTGGCATACTTGTCCACCACTTCAGCTACCATCTGCAGCGTGTCTGCAGATTACAGCTGAAGTTTCCCCGACTGCCATCTGCAGCCGGGGGAGCCTGCCTTTGTCGTCCAGAGCGAAATGTCATCGGCGTAGAGTGCGTGCCTTAAGCCTTCGCTTAAATGAAGACACTTCATTAGAACCAGATATTTGTACGCTTAGTCATGAGCACAGCATGTGTGACTTGTGCTGGTTGCTTGATGGCAAACAGAGGTTTTCCAAAACAGTAGTGAATACTGTTGTAAAATGTGTTTCAGAATTCTTTTATGCAAAAGGACTTCACTTTGATGTTATCCACTTGACCAGTGACAAAGCACGAAAACATTTATACGAAGCAAATCGCATATACGTGAAGCCCTATGAGGTAGTTCTTTCGAATGGTGGTCGTCCATACTATGCACCATTTAAGGCGCTCTTGCAAAGTTTATTCTGTTATCCTGAAGCAGCAGCTTACCTATAGCGACGAGTTTTCTTTTCTGAGGACGGTTTTCTCAGATATTTATGATGACTTCAGGTTTCAGAGTCGTGTTGAGTTGAAGCAGGAAAATGCGTTAGGGGTCATCCTTTACTCTGATGACGTAGAAATTGCTAACGCTATGGGAATGAAGAGGGGGGACATGTTGAAAACTTACACTAGTTGATGTTACCTTCACAAATTTTCTAGTTTTCGAAAGGTCTCAGTTGAACTATATCTTCCTTCTTGCTTGTTCTCACTCCACAGACCGGAAGACATCAGCCGCCAAAACTGAACTGCTTCAGGATTTTGTCCAAGTCATGAATGTATTGTCCCGAGCAGAAGACGAAGAGGAGCGGTAGCGACAAGAGAAGACGATTGAAGGTTTACATTAAACAGTTATTAACAGCAACAGTTTATTAGTCTTGGATCCATGTGTTATATTTGGCGAAGAAGACAGGATGTGAATAGTAGTAGGAGTTGGTACTACTGCTGCGGGAAAACCGCACGTCACGCCCTACAAAGCTGAAAAATGACATCGATGAATTCACAAAAGAAATATAGGCAAGTGGTCGCTGACCTTAGCCGCGATGACACCTGATTCAACGTTTTGTGCATCAATATTTGTGACGAAAATATCGAGTAAACTTTCGCAGTTACCTTGAATACGAGTGGGTGTGGAAATTATATTAGTGCATGCATTTCATTCAAGCACCCTTAGTGTGCGTCTGCGAAGTGGGCTGTCATGCAACATGTTAATATTTATATAACCAACCAGAACTATTCTGTAATTGTTATAATTAACCCAGGGCAGTAGATTGTCAATGCACTCGAGAAAGTTGACTGAGTTCCCCTACAGGTGGGTGATGTACAACGGAAAAAATGCTACGACCATGCTGAACAGTCAAGATTTCAAAGTCAGTAGTAGTTTGAGTGAAATCTTTCAGCCCTTCACAACGCAGGTTACTCTTAGTTAGCAATAGAACGCCGCCTCCTTGTACAGCGAAAGCTGTTATGAGATCACAACAAGGGTCGTTTCTGCGCCGTAGTTGTCTGCCGCCGCCGCCGGTGTCCGTAACCAATATCGCACGAAATAAGAAAGACACTAAATAAATAAAAAAAACATTTATGTGAGAATGGGTATCGAACCCGGGTCCTCTGCGCGTCAGCCTAGCACTCTACCACTGATCTACGCCGCTGCTTGAAACTGCGGTGGAAACTATGCAGGCTTCATGTCGGGTAAGGAATCGCGTTAACATGTGTTGTGAAGCGTTTTAGAACAGTAAAGAACCAGGCGTCACACAATGCAAATTGCATAACGAGTGGGTCTTTCAATGCTCCAACCCATTACAAAAGCCTCAGGCATAACTCTTCATCGTCGTCAGCCACAGCATCAATAAAGTGCACATAATGCGTTACGAAAGTGTAGCGGGTACGGCGCTTTTACGAAGAATGACGAATAATGGCATAGTAGACGCTTCCCACTGCACGAAAATTATGATTTATGGCGTAGTGGGTACCGTGCAAGTGCGCTTGTAGTAGTTGCCCCAAGAGTGTTTAAAAAAGGCTCTAGAAAGGCCGCTATCCCAGCTTTCACTGTGGCTGTGCTGCAAGTTCCGCGCAGGCGTGGCAGTTTTTTTAATCGCGTCGGTTCACATAATGTGAAACATAACCAGATACTTCCAGTACTTCGTCGTTGCGATACCACGTTTCGCACAACATTACAATGTCAAATGTAAAACCAAAAGAGGACAGCAGCGTGCTGAGATGATCGTCCTTATTGCGTGCCGACTGAGTGTTCAAATGCAAGAAGACATTGATTTTTCTTGGAAGAAAGTACTCTGCTAACGTCGCTAGGTGTGAATAGTGTATCGGCCATATTGAAGGGCCGCAATAGGGTAGACGTCTGATTCACATGCGAGATCACTCCATTTTTTCAAGTTGTTGAACGACAGATATGTGAAGTACACGTGAGTTGTCACTTTTCCGCGCGAACAGTTTGCCCTCCCGCGTCCACACGTACTTTCACTGCCTTTCTTTCTTTCGCGCTACAGCTTGTCCGATGAGTTTCTTTAGTGTTGGGCACAAGTGTTCATTTATAAAAATGGAAGTGTCACCAGAGTAACCCAGATCAGTGGGTAGAGGGTAATAGCAAGCACAGTGGACGCTGGAGATCTTTGATACTTTTGTTGGGTACAACAAGGCGCAGGAACTGTTTTGCTCTTATGCGACTAAAGGACAATAGTCAACACGTAGAGGGTCTGCTAAAACCTCCAGTGTAGTAGCAGACCCTTTATGCGTTGCCTGCTGTTATTTTGGTCATCTGGGTAAATAGGGGCTAGTACCACTTTTTCTCAGGGATGAAAATTTTAGTCATTCGCAGCTTGGTCGTAAGCTCAATCCCCCGCATGGCATTGCTTCTGCGGATGAAGGAGGAGGACAGTGGCACTACGTTTTTTTTTTCTTTTCAATGAATGGCGACTATGATAGAGAGCATAGTGACTCAACTGTGTAGTCTTTTGTCAGCATAGCAACTATGCTGTTGTCTTTGCCATTTTGGAAACAAAGCTGCTGTCCTGAGTCAAAACAGAAGTTATCTTACCGACGTTCCTTTCGTTCCATGTTTTTTTTATCGTTAGCAGAGAGTATCCATTCGTACCGTCGTCATTCCCCCTCCTCCTCCTAAGTTCCCATGTTAGGGTCACAATCGAAAATTAAAAGATGAAGATGCTCTCGTATATTCACAGCGACATCTTTCGCAGCCTCGTGAGTCTGAGGGAACCGAAAAAAACGGCATTCATAACAAAAAGAGCCTGTTCAATCTATGATGCAACGCACAACAAGAGTTGCATGTATGCTCCCACGAAGTCCCACTGTACTAAATAAAGTACAGCAGCATTTGATTACTCCTTACAGCAAAACTATGCACTATGCACTTCTCGCGCTTTGCAGGGGATTGATTTGCTCTTGCTGAAGCAGAATCAGTCCGTTTTTTCAACATATAAAACATAAAACTTGAAATTAATTTAGAAAAAGTGGTAAGGACCACGTGCGTTTAACAGGCTCTCATTTTCCTAAAGTTTGACGACTCATAAAACCGAAAAAATATAACCGAGTCAATATTCCAAACTAGGGTTATTTTGCTGCAACCTTTGACATCAAGAATTCCAATGATCAATATCAGAATATTCTGTTTTGTATTTTCTATTCCCGAAAAAGGAAGTGTACTTTTTAAAGTACATGTGGGCCCTAATGGGTTAAGGTGACGCCTATCATTTTCCTTTCCATCGCTCGCCGCGTCATCCTCAATTTCAGTTGAACCCTCATTTAAGTTGAACCGGTCATTTATAGCGGAGGCGAAATCATGAACTGCTTCAACAAGTTGGGTTATGGTCGAAAAACCTCGCCTAAAGCCGTGCTGAGCGAGTGACAAAATAGAACGAGCATCAAGCAAAGAAGTGATATGTTTATGAATCATGTGTTCTAATAACTTACAGCAGGAACAGGTTAGAGGAATAGGTGGATAATTTTTAACAAGTTGCTTGTCCCCACTTTTAAATAAAGGCTTTATTTTGGATAGTTTCCAGTCGTCCGGCACCGTACTTGAAGACAGAGATGCATTGAGTATAACTGTCAGAAATTTAGACGACCACGCTGCATACCTTTTTTTAAAAAAAAGCATTAGTATAGTAGGAAACAACTTTATTAGGAAAGCCGTTGGTTTCCTAAGCGGAGATGGCTGCCAGGTTATGCCTGGTCGCCACCTGGTCAGCGCGTTTGATCGCCCGGAGCTGGTCGTCCAGGCTTGTGGTCGTCAGGGTCCTCTCCCAGGCCTCACTGGACGGTGACTGTCCTAGGAGGTCTGGTGGGGGAGGGTCTTTGCAGCATCCCCAGATGATGTGGTCGAGGGTCGCGGTCTGTGTGTTGCAAAGGGTGCAAGTAGATGTGAAGAGGGCTGGGTAGATGTGTCGATAGATGTACGGGGATGGGAATGAGTGGGTTTGTAGCCGCCGCCAAGTGATTTGTTGAGCTTTGTTTAGTTGCGGGGTGTGGAGGTGGTTTCATTTGCCTTGTTAGCTTGTAGTGCTGCGTGATATCGTGAAAGGTGAGGAGTGGTTCGTTTGCTTCTCCGTCGTGGTCCGAAGTCTGGCCCACCGCTCGGCATACGAGTCCTCGAGCTTGTCTGTGGGTGGCTTCGTTGCCCGGGTTGCCTGCGTGTCCCGGCACCCAGACGAGTTGGATGAAGATGGGATCTTCATTATCGGTGCTACTGGTGGTGGTGTTGTCTGAGGTGCTGCATGCCACTTGGGGCAGATGGCGGAGGATGCGTGCCGTGGTTGGGGAGACCATGCCACGTGAAAATCCGGATTATGGC
>JALIZH010002444.1:0-30878 GCA_030522465.1 Rhipicephalus appendiculatus
CCAACAGACGAGGTCGCCGTCGCCTCCTGCAGACGCCGATTTGTTTGAGCCTAAATGGCCAATCCCTGACCACTGTTTCCACAATCCGTGTGCTCGGAGTCGGACTGGACGCATCTGGCTCTGCGAGTGCGTGGGTTCGCTCTGCTCGTCGAAAGAGTGCTAATACCCTCCATCTCATTCGTCGCATCTCTCAAAGACCGGAGGTGCCTGTTCTCGAATGGCCCGTGTTTTAGTGCGGTCGATCCTGCAACCTCGGCTTGTTTATCAAGCTCACTTTCAACGCCTAACATTCAGAGGTTGGGGCTTGCTGGAAACCTCCAACCGAGAGGCCATGAGGGCGATCACGTGCTTTCCTCGAATAACACCTATCGCGACCCTCCAGGCGGAAGCGCAGCTCAACACCATCGACGAAATCGTACACCAGCGTCGAATCGCTCGCCACCTAAAGAGTCAAGCTGTTCCTGCGGCGGCGGCTCTAGCTCCACTACTACAATCAGCGCTGCCACAGCCTGTCGCACTCTTGACAGAAGTTCCACCGTGGCTCAAGGCTCAGGCCAGCGATAACCGACCACTGATTCGTCTGCAACAATCCAACCGACAAGTGGCACAGGAGCCCGTCGTCACTACCATCGACAACTCACTAGTGGTATACGTAGACGCAGCTATCGATAACTGCGTTTTTCACACCAGCCTTGTATGCCCCACGCTACCTGAAACGCAACATGCATGCTCCTATGTTACAGAGGCACCGTTCCCATCAGTGTTGGCGGAACTCGCTTCTATACGGGACGGGTTAACTGTCATGATACCCAAGGTGGATTGCTTGTCGCTCGATAGACTGCTTATATATACGGACTCCACGCAGACAGTTCGAAAGCTGCGAAAAGTGACCAGCTCCTCGATATAGCCTCTGATATACACCGACTGATTCACTCGTGCGCCTGTCCTGTCCGCGTATTGTGGACCCGCCGGTCTGCACCGGCTCAACTGGATGCAGATGCCGCTTGCCATCCAGCGGAAGTCCAACACCCGTTGCCTCTGCTTCGTTTGTCGCGAAAGGACAGCTTTGCTTCTGCACAAAAAAACCCTCCGGCGCTCCACGCGTGCACTCATTCCTCCGCATGGATCGGGCCTTCCCGGCGGCTTAACTCGCCGAGGAGGAGGTTCCGCTCAGGAGGATTCGTGTGGGCGCCGCCTTGACTCCTGCCATCCGGGCTACATGGACATCCGGTGCACAGCCTCCCCCCAACGACATGCCCCTTCTGCGTTGCCCCAGCCACAGAGGCAACGCTCGATCACCTACTGGGGACCTGTCCGGGCCTTCACAAGGCTCGCACCCGCCACCTACGCGGCCTTCACTACCACCCCGGTCGACCACCTGACTTGACGCGCTGGACGCACGGTCTTCTGCACCAACCACTCCTCGCCTTTATACGGGAAACAGAACTCTTTCTGTTTATTTAACTTATGCCGTAGGGCATACTGGCGCTAATAAAAAAATCTGTGTTTCTAGGTGGGTCCGGAGGAGCGCTGCGATCCTTCCTAACGTACGCCCGTCGGCTACAGACGCTTCGCGCGGTGCGGCAAGTGAGCGCGGTGTTTTGAATCCATGACAAGCCACATGTCCCATAGGTCATGATCAGCGGTTGCTCACATGGCGTGACATGGAATCAAAGTGGCAACCGCGTATTAAGTTTGCGTTATGTTCATATCGCGATAGGCCACACGTGTCGTAGTTGTCAGGTTGCGGTGATAAGTGAATGTTCGCCACTGCGCATGTGTAACCGGGAGCCACTTGTATATATGGACGTGTGCCCTACGTTACTGTGTTCTTTGTTTTGTTTCGAGGCTGCCCGTTGGCATGCCGGAATAAAGGATTCGAAAAGCATGCCCCGTCTCTGAAGTTACAACAGTTTGGAATAACGTAAATGCAAGTAAGCCACAGGATGATTATTACTGTGTGGCAAAGAGGCACTCACAAAGATTGCTTTTCAACACAAGCTATATACTGTTTCCTCAACGCAAAACCCACCCAAAATATCGGAGATGTCTTAAACTTTGCCTTTAAGAATGGAACGGGATAACGGAATTGGCCCCTATGACAGCAAGCATGTAATTAAACGGGATGAAAGCCACTAAAACGTCGAATAAGAAAAACAACTGAGAGGCAGAAGCAGAGACTGTGAACACAGAGGTGGCTACTAACAACTGACGTTTATTTCGAAAAAACGCCTCCTCCTAAGTCCGTACAGAGCATGCGCAAAAGCACCCTACTAGATCAGTGCGCCAATCTTATTCATGCAAGTCACCACTGTTCCAGGTAGTCACACTCTTTCCTGGTCAAAAACACAGAACTGCGCAAACACATTTCTCCGGACCAAGTTTCCACACATGGTACGCCTCAATCAATTCTCTTTCACGTTGCGTCTTAGCCTTACCTATAATGTATACATTTCCAAATACGGGTGTACAACCGCACTGCTTACAATGTAGCGGAAGGTTACCACCAGTGCCAGAGGGTAGAAGATTTGCATGCTCCCTCAAACGAACGTTTGCTTGTGCCTTTTGCGATATACCTTTTGCTTGTCAAGAGGTAGTAAAAGGCTGGAAAAGATCCGTAGGAAATAGTAACTAGCTACAGTTACTACATTTTCTACTTTTAATTAAATGCACAGACCAAAACTAATGGTGACTGCTGTATAGTTAGCTCGCATACAGAGCCGTCACAACGGCGAGCATTGGAACCTCAGCAGAAGGGTGGATCAGTTACCTGTCTCATAGACTCTCGGAATGCCTCAAAGGCCGGGGCATTGTGAGACCCACGAACAGCGGGCCCAGGTGGTTGTACGCACAGCTAGGATCGTCGCAGCGGCCCTCGTAGCAGTACCAACGGCAACTGAACGACTGCCAGGCATCGGGATTCCCGGAAAATGGGGTGCTCAGCATGTCTCCTTGAGGGGCGGGCGCCGTCAACTTTCGGTGCAGATGCATCAAGCGTCGCTCCAGGCCGAACTCGCGCGCTCGTGTGAGCTTCAAGAGCACGAGACCCGACGTCATACCTGCGCCACGGAAGTAAGCCATGTCACAAACTGGCATATTAGACGAAAGAGTGAACTTTTGAGGGCGCATATATATTCCTACAGATACTTCTCAGGCATTTCAACTGACTGTTCGAGTATGTAACCTCGAGTCTTATCACGAAACGCGAAAATATACACCGTATCTCCAGTATCAATACTCCATGCTCTAACTCAAAGGTTTGCAGATGAGGATCCGCGTACCCCTGGGGGGTCTGCAAAGCCATTTTTGGGGATCCGCGAAACCAATCGTAAAACAAAAAAGAAACCTAAAAGAACGTGTTTTATTTAATCATATCGTGGTTTTGGGACGTTAAACCCCAGATATTATTATTATTAAGAACGTGTTTTATTGGAGGCACACAACGTCCCATAACAGCGGTCCCTTTTGATTTTTGGTACACTTCACAGCATAACACATTTGCACTGTGGCGGTGCCAAGCTATATTTCCCTTCTGCATGGGTTGGCTGTCAGGTTTCTCTTGCAGTTTTCTACGATATATGCACACCAATAAAATGAATGAATGTGTCATGAGTAAGGAGAAGACGAAGACGACGAAGTGGGAGGAGAAGCTCGCGGAACAGGCACAAGCGCGTGCATGGAGTAGCACACCGCTGGAAGCGCGTGACACGAGCCGTAATGCAAGACGAATGCGCGATGAGCTGGCATTGCTTGCGTGGCTACGACAGAAGACGGTCGCATCGGTAGCTACGTTCTACCCACGGGCGCAGCGGACGTTCGACTTCGGAGGCCGCGACGCTGGCACTCCCGTGGCGTGGCCGTTGACCTCGGCGACGCTCGGGCGAGTCTCCTCGGAGGTGCTGCAGCATCTTTCGGCTGGTCCGGACGCTCCCGCCGCAGTCCCCCCTTCGAACGTCGGCCCGCAGCGATCCCCGGCACGCCACGTCGTCAGTTCGAGAGGGCCGGTCTCGTCCTAGGCCTAACGGACGACGACACCGTGCCACATCACCGACAGCGACCGGGACAAGGCCTACGGCAGCGTGGCCGCGACTCATCGGAGAGACGAGTGAAGGAGATCGTCCACTACATCGACCGCGGATCCAACACGACGCAAGTTGGACTCGCGGCGATGAACAGAGTCAAGTAAAAAACTTTCGAGTCGGACTACGATCGACGAGGCCTAAGTGGCCAGACTGAGGGTAGGGACTGCGGTTAGGCGCAGCTGAGACTGATCAGTTATTTTTGTAGATTTGGTTGTTAGTGTTGTAAGGTTTTCGCTGTTAGTTCGCTTTTTACTGAGTGTTAAGTTTTCTCTTGGTTTTTTCTTTGATTGTAAATAAACCTTGTTTGCTGTGCCGACCAGCGTCCTCTCACGATCCATCTCCACTGACACACGCCTCCGAGATCCGTGACAGAATGAATAAATGAATAAATAAATTAATTACTAAAAAATAAATAAATAAATAAAAGCATGCTCTTTATAGGCTTGCAGTTTTGAAGAGCAAACATAGCTATAAAAAAGGTTGAATGTGGCTGCAGACTTAGAGGAAACTTGAAAAGCGCAAACAACAAAGACGAAACACATACAACAGGACTGGCGATGTCAGGAAGGCATTTGGTGACCACTTGGCAGAACGTTGCAAGCAGTGTGCTTGTACGCTTTTATTTCACAACGCCTCTTTTCTAAAAAAAAGGCAGATAAAAAAGCCGGCAGATCTCACGCCCTGTGGGAACCGATGTCATGCGAAGCAGCCAGCAAGGACCAAATCATACTGTACATAATATGCATGTCATGATTTACATGTTAGGACATGTAATTTATGTTCCTCATACAGTCACCTCGCGCAATACCAAACTTGGTGTATATCAATCTAGCGAAACGGCCGCGAGCGCGCCATGTGCGTGGCATGCAGGTCATATTGCACATGACATGTCATGATTTCCATATCACACTTGTCATTTATGTTCGTCATACATGGAGGTGCCGGGGGGCCCTTTAATAAATGTTGTAAATACATATACGATGAGTGTAAACAATGTACTACGTCCCTAACACGACAAATTATTCATTTCTTTAAAGGAAAGGGCTTGACAAGTTGACAATAAGAGCAATATAATAATAGTAATAATGTTAATAAGTACGCGCTGGAAACACCGTTTGGACTATTAGCAAACAAGGCAAATTATAACCTACACAAACCTGAATATATACGCAAGAAAGTGTAGTACTTATTATGAAAAAAGTATAAGGCAGTCATTCATTAAAAAAAAAACAAAAAAAAAAACATGTGCGATCCGTCCGCCGTAGAAATCAGTATAGCACGAAAGTAAAACGCGCCCTTACAAAGGTAATTGAATGTTTACTGTACATTGATATAGAGGGCTTGCACAATGTATATTTTGGTGTTTGACAGCTATAGCATCGTTTAACGAGGATGCACCCGCGTTGACACTTGGTGGTACATCTCCATTCCGACGACTAACGTCCGTGGTCAATGATTAAATAAACCATTGTGATAGCAGGAGATGTTAACGGCCAGAGCGCAATCAGAGAAAGAGGCATGGTAGCCTGAAAACCGTCACATGTTGGATGCAGAAATTGGGCTAAGGTCGCCATCCCGCGGCATGTTATGTGCGATTGAACACCACGGTCGGACTAGAGGGGAAACGCTAAGCGCGTCCTGTCGCCCCTTTAGCCCAGCCGCCATTGTTTTCGGGGCGAGCGTAAGCGAGCAACGCAGTTATCACATCCAGGTGAGGCAGGGGGCGCGTCGCAGAGCTATTTCTGGTTTGAATGGACGCTATGAGCAAGACCAACGCTTGGGCTAAGGTCGCCACCTCGCGGTGTGTTAAGGCGTTGACAAAATTGCACTACCCCAGGCAGCACGCCGGCATTGGACCGATCTCGGCCCAACGTCGGCAAACGTCAGCGGCAATATTGGCCCCATGTCGGCAAATCACGCTCGCGCTACTTTCACCCACATCGGTCCGATGTCGGCTAGCCGGCGTTGGGCCGATGAGGGCTAGCCGGCGTTGGGCCGATGAGGGCTTGCCGGCGCCGGGCCGATGAGGGCTTGCCGGCGTTGGACCGATGAGGGCTAGCCGGCGTTGGGCCGATGAGGGCTTGCCGGCGTTGGACCGATGAGGGCTAGCCGGCGTTGGGCCGATGAGGGCTCGCCGGCGTTGGACCGATGAGGGCTTGCCGGCGTTGGGCCGATGAGGGCTTGCCAGCGTTGGACCGATGAGGGCTAGCCGGCGTTGGGCCGATGAGGGCTTGCCGGCGCCGGGCCGATGAGGGCTTGCCGGCGTTGGGCCGATGAGGGCTTGCCGGCGTTGGGCCGATGAGGGCTTGCCGGCGCCGGGCCGATGACGGCTTGCCAGCGTCGGTCCGAGACCGGCCTGCCGTTATTCAGCTGATGATGGCAAGCCGTCATTGGGCCAATGTAAGGTGGCCGATGCTGGCGTGGTGTCGGCCTCGCCGACGTCGGGAAGCCGCCGGTGCAACGGTTAGCACTCGTTATTATGGTAATTTACCGTGCGGTGACTAAGGTAATATACAGCGCCGTTGTAGTCTGCACGTAGCCAGTTCAGATGGGGACACCGGCGGTAGTTGCTCGATGCCTACAGTAGCTTGATTAAAAAGGCTGATACGCGTGTTATAAAGTGAAACGGCTGCGTGGCGACCATGCATAGTTTGGTATTCCTGTGATTACTGTACTGTAAGTCAGCAGTGCCAAAAGAACCTATTCGCAGCAGAACGGCATTCATCGACTACCGTTGGCGCCGTATTCGCTAAATACTTCGTAAGCAGAACGACCCATTTGGGGTCTCAGCGTAGCATTGAGACCCAGAATTCTATGGAACCGTGCAAGGCCGAGAAGAAAAGTCAATACTGTCTCCAACACACCTAAAAGAATCAAAGTCCTGCTGCATCAATTACGCATGCGTCTAGGTAATGAAGGATCAACACATTTGCAAAGTTATAAACAGGCATTTATTCACACATATGAACACACGCCAGCAGTTCCGGAATAATGATGCCATAAAGGAACACCTAAACATCTATTGATACCGCAGCCAACATGTAAAACGATCCCACAGCCACTCTATTCCTCATAAAAAAACACGAAAATATGATCGAGAATGGGGTCCGGCGAAGAGTTACAATCTTTTCAATGTTATTCACGGCACATTCAGAATAAATATTTAAAAAACATAGAACGGGAAAAAAATATGATTAAGAATTAACGAAGAATATCATAGCTACTTGTGTTTTGTGGGCGAAATCGCGCTTTGCGGCAATGACGGTGACGAATCACGAAACAAAAAAATACTGGTGATGCAAACGAAAGAAGCCGGATTAAAGATGTACCCAAAGAAAACAAACACCATGTTAGGCGGCCCGGCGAGAAAGGGAGAATACGGGTGGGAAACAGACTAGAAGAGCATGTGTACGGCTAGTTACTGACAGAGGAGCCCCCCCCCCCCCCATGTTTATCAAATTCACCAAAAAAGTAAGGTTGGGTTGGTTCGCAAACGTTAGTCTATGGTAACACATGACTGGAAATTAAATTACCCCTATCCTTTAAGCGGAAATCACAATTCTTTCAGTCATAACTTATGGGACAGAAACATGAATAAACTGCAGCACGCGACCTGAAAAAACGTTGCGAGTGGTGCCGCAAGGTTCCATATACTGTACATCTAAACAAGGCAGACACGCACGCACGCATTCCTTATCTCAAGGTAAGAATGTAACGGAAAAGAAGCATGCATGAATACCTTTCACACATGGCTCTTGGATCGGTAAGAACACGAGCGAATAAAAGGCATGGTCAATAGCGAAATCACGATAAAGAGGAAAATCTGCCTGGACAGACGTAAGAGCAGTCAAGACGTGTCCTTAAATGAAGCGAGCGAGTCCGATATGGAAGCACGTAGCCACTGGCTGCTAGCTGCGGTGATCTCTGCCGAAAACTGTGCTGGAATCTTGCCGCGTATCCGTCTCGCACACGTTATTGACTTTCCTCCGCACATGTCCACACACCAACACTTCTTGAAGAATAGACCTCTACCGGGGTACGTCACAGCGTGACGTCACCGGCGCACGTGCAAGGCGGTGGTTCGCAAAACACCCTCGCTGATGGCTCAGTGTGGTGCAGTCGCGCGGTGCTTGGGGCACGCTTTTCTTTTTGTTTTAAGCTTAAACTTCATCTTATTGTGGCAAGGTTAGCTGTCGTATGTGTCAGAGAATATCTAGATGTGTGGTAAACTGCATGACGGAAAACTTGCCACGCTGGCTGGCTGTTTATCATCAAGGAGTGAACACACGTGGCGGCCTGTGCGAGGAACAGCGGCATCGTCTTCGAAAATGTGCAGCGTTTATTGCGGCGTGTAGTGTACGTTGAAAGGCATCGACAATATTGGTTCACCTTTACGGACGGTGAAACTGAGAATATTGTGTGTGGTGTGTGCTGTGTGAATAACGATGCATTTTGTTTGTGAAAGCATTGGCACTCGTGGGCCGGTCTCAGTAACCGGTTGTCGACGGTACATCACGATTCGACATTTTAGTCAAGGTAAAAATGCATTTCACGCGATCATCTGCGATTGCGTACATCTCAGCGTTTGCGCTGCGTGCAGAAAAAAAAGTGCATGATCTCCGGACTGAAGGTTACGACTACGCATGAGCTATTAGCATGTTTTAGCACTGCCGAAGCTGCATATACGCTTCACCATGGCGAATACACAAACCCAGTAAAGGTATAACTCGTTTTATTGGAGACATCATACATCTTGATGAGAACAGTGGAGATTCTGGTTTCTCATATACTTGGTACCTTTACGGCTGGATCTTTATGAAGTGACAATGCGCATTACAAGTTTGTGTACCGGGTCTAAAGGAGCAAAGTAAGTATGCAAACACGTTGTAGGCATCAGATGCAGCGAGGTAACTGCGCAAGAGATTATGTATATAATTAAGTTATCAGGTTTAAAATCGCATAAATTTTTAGTGGGTTATGAGGAACGGCGTAGGGGAGAGCTTCGCTTTAATTTTCACGAGGATTTTTTAACCTCAGCCTAACGCACGGCAAAAAGTGTTTGCATCTGTTTTTTTTTCGTTTTTTTTCAGTCATCTCCGATCAGAATTTTGTGCAGTGAGAATCTCATCCGTGACCTCGCGGACAGCAGCTCAAAACCATGCTGCCGTCAATGTTGCACCTCGCTTCCAAATGCAGTGAACATGTCGCGACGTTAATTGAGTACGTACACATCCATGTCATGCAAATATTTTGCAAAGCGCCAGTCACCGTGAACATGCAGAACCTTCGCTTTCGAAGAGGATAAGATTTCTTTAAGGCTGCCTTCTACGACGTGCAAATCGCCACAAGGTGTGACTTTAGAAAATACCAATTCGCAGAAGCTTCAGTCGAAGGAATGCATACACACGCAGCGCTGCTATGCAGAAAGATCCCGCCGGCGGGACTTCCTTGCCAACCAGCACCTACTCCGACGGAGAAGATTACGGGCGGGGTGCTCGCAGTGACGTCACGCTGTTTGCAAACAGGGAGAGGTCTATTCTGCTGGCCAGGGCGAAAAAAGCCTGCTCTCGCTTGGGATTTAAAAACAGCGCAAAAAAGACAAGGGACTAAAGAAGAGACGATACGGCGCCGTGTCGTCTCTTCTTTAGTCCCTTGTCTTTCTTGCGCTGTTTTTAAATCCCAAGCATGAACCACCAACTAGCCCAACTTTCGCTTCTAGTGAAGCCTGCTCTCGCTACAACTTATCCTTCCATCGAGCTGGCTACCCTTCCCTGCCTGGTCAAGCAAGTTTCGCGACAATGACGCACCGAACGACAGGAGTAAAAAAATGCTGACTCTCCCTTCTTAGGAGCACGGCTCAGCCTCCGACAATAGTGTGCGCCCCCCCCCCCCTCCCCCCCCGTGTCCTTCCCCCCTCCCCCTCCACAGCATGTCGTCTGTGGGCTACGTGGATTTTTCAATGCATCGCTTGTTCCAACGTGTCGCTACGTGAAAACCTTCCGTACACCATGTTGTAACCGCATTTTTTATCGTATTTACCGTGCAATAATAGTTTCTGCCATGGATGAAAACGATCGTGAACGCGCTCTCGCCCTCGAAAGGCAAAATGGCAACGCCGACAACAAACGTTTTCCTGAGCTTAACGTCATATATGAGGACCCCCGCGTTTGTGTGTCAGGGTCTTTGTATGATGATCGAGTGGGCAAAATTTACGGGGATTGACGGTTCACCAGATTACCTCCGGAGCTTCGCCCACTGATCATCATTCACTTCGTGGATATGGCGTGATTTTTTTTGGACCGCCTGAGGGTTCGTGAGCCGGATGAAGCCTCCATTAGTAGGCACCAGTGCAACGGGAATGCTGTTGACACCACTGCAGAAAAATGAGTCTAGCGGCAATTCATTAGGCGGTAGGGACGCTGACCAGGCGGATCGCGCCTGGCCAGAAGAACTGGTCGAGACAAGCACCAAAGACTGGGGCAAATACAAAAACAGATAAACAACTAGACCCTCGAAACCGAAGACTGAAAAGCTAAATCCACTCAATACTCAGCCAACGACACCTCAGCAGGCAGCAGACATAGTTGCCACCCTTGTCTTCTTCGTATCCTGTCCCGAGTTCCTATTTCAACCACTTAGTGCATACTTAATTGCTATGCACCCACTACGTGTTGTTAAGGGAATACGCGCAGTAAGGTGTGTGCCGTTTGTAATGGGTGGCCGGCTTTAAACTACAAAATCTGTATGATAGTCGCATATTCTGACGCCCGACGGCAATGTACGCTTGTACCACACAATATTCCTGGGATATTACATGTTATATTCCGGCGCCTATATAAAGGACGCTTGCGTTTGCGAAGCACGAGTCATTTTCGCTGCATTTTCAAGCAGAGGAAGTTATTTTCACTGTATTTCCTAGCAGAGGCGTGGCAGTGTGGTAGAACACCTGCTTCGCACGCAGACGGCCCGGGTTCGATACTCACTCGGACCCAGCAATTTTTATTATTTATTTTATTTACATCTTTCTCGATTTTTCGGTCACGGACAAGATGATGATCTTTCATGACTTCTTTTGCGCAAAACGTACACGGACACAAGGAAAGAGGCAGACAACACGGGCGCAAACTCACAACTGATTTATTTTAACAACGAAATGCACTTTTATCGTCACGTAACACAAACGCCCCCCACCGGTGGACTCAGAAACACACGAGAAAAACTAAACAAACTTATTCAGCGCTACGTCATGATAAGAACCAAAGCACACACAACCAAAATATTAGGGGGAGTTCACTCATCTGTTGACGGATTGATGCACGTGCTTTTCAAGAAGTCGAATTCTTTATCGGACAATGTGACGGAAGCTTGGCTAACACACTTTTCTCCCATGTTTCTAATATGGAATGCTTCAATCAACTCTGTTAATTTTTTGCCTGTGAGTTGACAGAATCTTTGTGTCTGTGAAAATTGGTGAGCACCCGCAAGAACTGCAGTGATCCACCAGATGTGTTCGTCCTGAACTACGTAATGTAGAGTCATGCTCCCTCAACCTGGTGTTTATACACCTTCCAGATTGCCCAACATACGATCTGCCATAGCTGAACGGAACCTGGTATACCACTCCTGTTTTGCAAGACCGGTAACGTTGGCTGTGCTTCATCTGGCAACTGTTCTTACTCTGTGTGGTGCCGGACTCCACCATCTTCCTAAGTCGTGGGCACAACTTAGACAGCTTGTTGGGACCTGTAAACACCGAGGTTACACCAAATCTCGCTGCTACGTTCTTCAAGCCATGGGACAACCTATGGACATATGGGAGAACTGCAGACAGACAGACAGACAAGCAACTTTATTTGGGGTCCTGAGAGGTTAGGCAGCGGGCCTACTAGGTAGGCCTACCCAGCCGTCGGCTGGCCCCATGTCGGAACAGACAGGCCGTGCCTTTCTGCTCGTTCACGGGCCCTCTGGACAGCCTGAAGCTGGACGTCTGGTCTGGGGTCCGTGATGGCCATCGTCCAGTCATCTTCGTTCTTAAAATCCTGTAACGCAGGGCACTGCCAGAGCATGTGGCTTGCTTCCTTTTTTCACTTTGTAACCTTCTGGGAATTCTTTCCGTACCTTTTATCACGGGGATGAGTTTTTTGCAAATAGTGTTCATCAAGTGGCCTGGGTACCCAGCTGCCCTAAGCCTGCTTAGCTGGTTCTGAAAGCTGGAACCAACCTCGTGCGCGCGTGACAAGAGCAACGACGATCTTAAGCATGAGGACGCTATCGCATTTTTTATCACTTTTGAGTGACTACATGCGAAATCTAGCAGCGGTTTCTTGGCTCGTGGACTATACCGCCAACACACGTGATGTGCCTTAAAGAGCAACTTTATGTCCAAAAACTGTAGCGACTTGTCTTCTACAAATTCTATTGTGAACTTCAGCCCACAAGAATTCTTTCTAAAAACCTTGAGAACATTGATGACGTTCTGGTTGTAGTTATCTTTGTGTACGAGTACAAGATAGTCGTCAACATACCGGAAAATGTGTTACGCGGTCCCTGCTAGGCTATCTGACACTTTTCTATCAACGCGACTGAGGAAAATGTCACTGAGGATGGGTGCTACAGCCGACCCAATACACACACCAGCTTTCTGCACATATAGGTCCTTGCCAAAGCCAACCACTGTGGACTGTAAATAGACCATGAGCACTTCCAGAAATGCCTCCAACGTTAACCCGCACCTTGACCGGAAGTCCAACTCGTCGTTGTGTTGCGTCATGCACACTTTCACGCTCTCCACTAACTCACAATGTGGAAGCGAATAGTAGAGGTCTTCCACGTCAATACTCGCCGCACACAGGTGTGACGGCTTATCGTTACGAAGGAAGTCAACCAGGGCTTGTGAATTGCGGATTCGGTAGGGGTCATTAATTTTTAGGACAGACAACTGTCCTTGGAGGAAGCGGGAGACTACTTCGAGCCACGTGTGTCTTTCCGATACGATCGCTCGAAAAGGGACGTCATTCTTGTGCGTTTTGGCGACGAAAAACATGTCAAGCTGCATTCCTTGTGCTTTCTTGACACTTGCTGCAACTGCGTCCAGTCCCAGACGCAACAGTAGCTGAAGTGTATTCTTCTTTACTTTGGCAGTCTTGACTGTCACTTTTTTAAAATTCTTCTCAACGGCTGCGCTAGCCCTTTTCTGCGAACAGGCTTTCTGACAGCACCACAAAGTGACCTTCTTTGTCTGAGAGAATTAGCCTCAGTTTTTCTTCCGCAATAAAGGACAAAAGTGGTCGAACACTCACAGGTCTTTGGCGCCGATTCATTGTCCGAGACACTACATCCACGCATTCAGACGAGCAACCTGGGCGAAGCTCTTTTTCTACGTTTCTTGACACCTGCCGGCAAAACGCGAGCTTGTCCACAGGAGAAGGTGACACTTCCAGCACGTACTTCGGACCTCGTTCAAGTACCTGGATGTGCTCAACAGGAATGTTGTGTTCACCTAGAACTAGTACCTCTTGTTTGGCAGCTTGTGTCCTTTTCTTCTTTCTGGGTAACCCAAGAAGGACCGACTTCCATAGTGCCTCGGTGCTCTTGTCAGCAATTCGGCAACTTCTCTGTACCTCTTGTCTCGGTTACTCGTGCCATGTTCCCTAGCGCAGGTCACTTTGAGTAGATCCTTGTAGTAGCGGGCTTGACACCACATCTCGGAGTTCAGGATGCTGCACATTCGACGGGCGTGGCCGCTCGACTTAGCAGCGAGATTTGGTGTAACCTCGGTGTTTACAGCACCCAACAAGCTGTCTAAGTTGTGCCCACGACTTCGGAAGATGGTGGAGTCCGGCACCACACAGAGTAAGAACAGTTGCCAGATGAAGCACAGCCAACGTTACCGGTCTTGGCAAAACAGGAGTGGTATACCAGGTTCCGTTCAGCTGTGGCAGATCGTATGTTGGGTAATCTGGAAGGTGTATAAACACCAGGTTGAGGGAGCATGACTCTGCATTACGTAGTTCAGGACGAACACATCTGGTGGATCACTGCAGTTCTTGCGGGTGCTCACCAATTTTCACAGACACAAAGATTCTGTCAACTCACAGGCAAAAAAATTAACAGAGTTGATTGAAGCATTCCATATTAGAAACATGGGAGAAAAGTGTGTTAGCCAAGCTTCCGTCACATTGTCCGATAAAGAATTCGACTTCTTGAAAAGCACGTGCATCAATCCGTCTACAGATGAGTGAACTCCCCTAATATTTTGGTTGTGTGTGCTTTGGTTCTTATCATGACGTAGCGCTGAATAAGTTTGTTTAGTTTTTCCATGGCCTCCGAGATGGCGGGCGCGCGGCGGGTTTTTCTCCGGCCGTCCCAATCGCAGGGAGAGAGCGTATTTCCCGAGGTGGGCGTGGCGCGCTCTTTTCTCCGCACCGCGACGCACTTACTTGGGATCAGAAAAGCTGCCGCGCTGTCGGCGCAGCTTGCATGTGGTGAGGAAAAAAATGGTTTTGCGCTTTTATTAACCTCGCGCTGATTTGGAAATGTCTGGTCAAGGTGTACGAGAGGCCAACTCAATGCCGGGGCCTATCGATTCTCAAATGGGCTTTTTTTTTTTTTTTTGCTGTAGATTTGCGCCGCCTTTATTAGAGCACTTAGAAAAGCGATGCCTCTGCAAGAGATCCGCATGTGCTGAAACTTACTATACTTCGAAATTTGCGGGCTGTATAGTATGGGGGCACTAGCGAAGGAGAAAAAAAAAGAACGATGATGAGGCTGGGCGTGATGACGCCCGGGCCTCGCGCTCGCCCTGCTTCTAAAGACCGATCAGTCGTTGCAGGGCCTTCGTAAATTAAACGCGTTTTTCTTGTTGCCTACGTGTTCTCTGAGGGCTTCGGCCGACCACTGGCCCCGAGCCCACAATAGATATGTTGATAATGTTGTAAGCTAGATTGAAAGCCTGCGACGGAAGCAGTCGGTTTGGAAGCAGTATCGCAAAAAGCAGGTATCGGTGCTTGCTTACATTGTGCATTGTTTCCTTCGGTGTAACAACATATAGCGAAATGAAAACACACGTACAGCAGCACTCAAATTTTCCATTAGGAACACTTTGTTTATATTTCCTTTATTAACAACTTGCAGGCACTTCCTTCTATACGGAATTCTTTACAGGCATTGTATAACAGGTGAATGCCGTCACAGCAGCGTAAAGAAGTAAAAAAAGTGACATCGGCATTAGAGCTTTGCAAGGGCCTAATTTTCAAGCCCGAGCCTGGCCCGGGCCCATTGACTGCGTCGCAGGCCCGCCCGAGCCCGACCCCAAAGGTCTTCGAGCCCGTCCGGCCCGGCCCGACGTACAAAAACAGAAACCCCGGCCCGGTCCGGCCCGACACTATGAAAGTTTGCTGCGGAGACAAGATATCACTTTTTGATCATGTTGCATTTTATTCAACATATCAAAGTTAAACATATGCAAACTACATATGTTAATGTGTATACACAGATTACAAGTTCTGTAAAAATAACAAGCTTCGCAGTGATTCGGACTTCAGTGAAGTGCGGTGCATCACATATCCTGTCGAACTGAAGTTCCGTTCGCTGCTCGCAATGGTAGCCATAATCGCAAATATCTTTTTCGCAAGCATAGCAAGCTTAGAATAATTAGACTCCCTGTTCTTCCAGCAGTTTATTATCTATGATGCAGGAAAGGAGGATGATTGTATGGATAAATAATCACAAAGGTGATCTGTGTGCTCATCGCTAAGTGCTAGAAAACAATTCCGGCACAACGTCTATATTTTTTTTGGTTTGATGCGGGCTTTGCAACTGGCCCGGCCCACCCGATGCCCGAGATGAGTAGCCCGAGCCCGGCCCGAGCCCGAGTTGGGAAGACGTCCGCATACCCGAGCCCGGCCCGCGGGCCGGGCCGGGCTCGGGCTTTCGGGCTACCCGGAGCCCGTGCACAGCTCTAATCGGCATAAAGGAAGCATTATCCGCACAGAGTGAAGTGGCACATTGTGGCCTTCATGCAGTCAATATACATCGTAAAACTGAAGCGAGAACTAAGATCATGAAAAAATCACGCACGCAAAGCTGCTGGTAAACACTGCGCAACGATCATTGCACTGCAATGCATGCGAGGAAATTAAATAAAACAAAAAATGCATAGACGTAAGAAAAGCATTATTCGCATAAGACAGCTCAGTGCTGCATGAATACAATACCATAAGTACAACTAAAATGTAAACTAAAAATAGGAACTATGCACAGAACGAATTTACGCAGTAAATACTGCACGAAGATTACGGCACCGCAAAGAAAAAAGACATGCGCACGCTGTAATCCCGCGCGCTCTGCTTTCTGCCGTGGTTTCCGCTGCCGCCGGAATCCCAAGTGAGTGCGCCATCTCGCGGTAGCCGGGCGCGCGACGCGATGTACGTTTTTTGGCTGGGGAGCGCGGCGATTGGGACGGCCGGAGAGAAACCCGCCGCGCGCCCGCCATCTCGGAGGCCATGGTTTTTCTCGTGTGTTTCTGAGTCCACCGGTGGGGGGCGTTTGTGTTACGTGACGATAAAAGTGCATTCCGTTGTTAAAAAAATTGGCCGCGTATCTGCGTGCTTCGCTGCAAATGTCGTCGAAAGACGATAGTCTTGTGCCGACTGCACTGCATGAGCGGCATGAGTACCACAATTTAATAGCTGGGCTAGCCGCTGGGCTCGTTTTTCGGACGTTTTCCGGGCACGCTTAGACGGACGCCAGCGTTTATCCGCTGAAATTTGGTCGTCGGTCTTTTCTCTGCGTTCTCTGATCATGTCTTGTAGAGTGGGTCGTATTTCATCAAGCGGCCATATGTGTTTTGCCTTGCCTGAGACAGCGCTCTTCTACGATGAATCAGCCGCATCTGGCTGGCATTGATAAAACAGAAGAGAACGCCATCTACAGCGCTACCGGGGAACATCGGCTTGTGTTGAACTATGCTGTTGCCAGGTGGCAGCACCACAGCGTCGTTAAATCACTGGGCGGAGACTTGTTTTGTACACAGCGGCGCATTCTCAGCGCCGCGTAATAAACACTAGGATCTTTATAATTACGTATCTATAGATTTTGTTTTAAAGGAACACTGTGAATAGTACAAAGGTATTGATGTTGTGCCTCAGGTATGCGTAATATTTGATTTTTAATTGCCCACGCTCACCCGTATGAACACATGCTTCTCGGTCAAGATTGGAGGTCGCAAGGCAGGGGGTTAAACTTTGGCCAGCTTGCTGATTCGTGTGACGTGCCGACAAACAGAGAAACAGACAGACAGACCAAAATTTCTCCGTTTAGGTATCCCAAGAAAGACTATCGTCTTTAATAAATCAGTTGTGAGTTTGCGCCCGTGTTGTCTGACTCTTTCCTTGAGTCCGTGTACGTTTTGCGCAAAAGAAGTCATGAATGAGTACCAACTCGCCCAACTTTCAGTACTGTTGCTACAAATTTCTTGTACACAGGGCCCTTTTCAGTGTACTAATCTTCGTTTGGCGAACCCCGCCACGGTGGTTTCACTAATAGCAGTAAGTGTATGTAAAGCGAGGACGGCGTCCCCCCAGAAGCCCGCGTTCTGTTCGGAAACTTGGATCCGTCGAGCGGCCACGCCCGTCGAATGTGCAGCACCCTGAACTCCGAGATGTGGTGTCAAGCCCGCTACTACAAGGATCTACTCAAAGTGACCTGCGCTAGGGAACATGGCACGAGTAAGCGAGACAAGAGGTACAGATAATGGTGCCGAAATGCTGACAAGAGCACCGAGGCACTATGGAAGTCGGTCCTTCTTGGGTTACCCAGAAAGAAGAAAAGGACACAAGCTGCCAAACAAGAGGTACTAGTTCTAGGTGAACAAAACATTCCTGTTGAGCACATCCAGGTACTTGAACGAGGTCCGAAGTACGCGCTGGAAGTGTCGCCTTCTCTTGTGGACAAGCTCGCGTTTTGCCGGCGGGTGTCAAGAAACGTAGAAGAAGAGCTTCGCCCAGGTTGCTCGTCTGAATGCGTGGATGTAGTGTCTCGGACAATTAATCGGCGCCAAAGACCTGTAAGTGTTCGACCACTTTTGTCCTTTTTTGCGGAAGAAAAACTGAGGCTAATTCTCTCAGACAAAGAAGGTCACTTTGTGGTGCTGTCAGAAAGCCTGATCGCAGAAAAGGCTAGCGCAGCCGTTGAGAAGAATTTTAAAAAAGTGACGGTCAAGACTGCCAAAGTAAAGAAGAATACACTTCAGCTACTGTTGCGTCTGGGACTGGACGCAGTTGCAGCAAGTGTCAAGAAAGCACAAGGAATGCAGCTTGACATGTTTTTCGTCGCCAAAACGCACAATAATGACGTTCCTTTTCGAGCGATCGTATCGGAAAGACACACGTGGTTCGAAGTAGTCTCCCGCTTTCCTCCAAGGACAGTTGTCTGTCCTAAAAATTAATGACCCCTACCGAATCCGCAATTCACAAGCCCTGGTTGACTTCCTTCGTAACGATAACCCGTCACACCTGTGTGCGGCGAGTATTGACGTGGAAGACCTCTACTATTCGCTTCCACATAGTGAATTAGTGGAGAGCGTGAAAGTGTGCATCACGCAACACAACGACGAGTTGGACTTTCGGTCAAGGTGCGGGTTAACATTGGAGGCATTTCTGGAACTGCTCATGGTCTATTTACAGTCCACAGTGGTTGGCGTTGGCAAGGACCTATATGTGCAGAAAGCTGGTGTGTGTATTGGGTCGGCTGTAGCACCCATCCTCAGTGACATTTTCCTCAGTCGCGTTGATAGAAAAGTGTCAGATAGTCTAGCAGGGACCGCGGAACACATTTTCCGGTATGTTGACGACTATCTTGTACACAAAGATAACTACAACCAGAACGTCATCAATGTTCTCAAGGTTTTTAGAGAGAATTCTTGTGGGCTGAAGTTCAAAATAGAATTTGTACAAGACAAGTCGCTACAGTTTTTGGACATAAAGTTGCTCTTTAAGGCACATCACGTGTGTTGGCGGTATAGTCCACGAGCCAAGAAACCGCTGCTAGATTTCGCATCTAGTCACTCAAAAGTGATAAAAAATGCGATAGCGTCCTCATGCTTAAGATCGTCGTTGCTCTTGTCATGCGCGCACGAGGTTGATTCCAGCTTTCAGAACCAGCTAAGCAGGCTTAGGGCAGCTGGGTACCCAGGCCATTTGATGAACACTATTTGCAAAAAAACTCATCCCAGTGATAAAAGGTACGGAAAGAATTCCCAGAAGGTTACAAAGTGAAAAAAAATTACACCATCTCCCGCTAAAGGGAACCATGTGTAGATGTGAAGCAGCGGGCGCTAACGCTTACACTGGCGGCGGCGTTGACGCTGGCGCTCATCGCAGCGTTGCGCAGGAGAGAAAACTGGGGAGGCGCAAAGCAGGCAGTGATGGAGCAGTGTTTCCTACTGGAACATGCCAATCGCTGCTAATGGGCAATGAGAGACAGAAGACCCCGACTGGACACAGAGACCCGCACTCCGCTTTTAGTTAACGCGCACGCTGCGAATTTTTATTGTTCAACAACGCACAGGAGAAATCTTCCACCGGCACCACCTTGGAGGTCAAGATCCATTGCCATATATACGGGATGGCCAGTGAACGGTTGTGCAGCGCGAGCAGTCGGTTTTTTCAACCAAGAAACTCGCTAGGGAGACGCTGCCTGCGGCGGCGCAGCGAGGTGAGAGAGGGGGAAGCGGAGGAGAGGAGAAAGAGGGGGTGACACGCATGCGCAGTGGGAGTGTGAACGCCGTGGGCAGGGATGCGTAGAGGAGAGAGGGGGGGAGCGTAGGAGAGGAGAGAGAGGGGGGACGCGCATGCGCAGGGGGAGTTAGACGCCGCGGGCAGGGATGGCGAGAGGGGGGGAGTGTAAGAGGGGAGAGAGGGAAGGGAGGCGCATGCGCAGTGAGGGTGTGGTTGCCGTGGGGAGGGATGCCTAGAGGGAGAGAGAGGGGGAGAGGAGGTTTTTTATTTTTATTTTTTCTTTAACTGTTTGCGCATGCGCAGTAAGGGTGGGCACGCGGCACACCACCACCACCACCACCACCACCACCGGATTAAGCTTCGCCATAAGATGCTTCACATCTAAAAGAAGCTTGCAGTTCTCCCATATGTCCATAGGTTGTTCCATGGCTTGAAGAACGTAGCAGCGAGATTTGGTGCAACCTCGGTGTTTACAGCACCCAACAAGCTGTCTAAGTTGTGCCCACGACTTCGGAAGATGGTGGAGTCCGGCACCACACAGAGTAAGAACAGTTGCCAGATGAAGCACAGCCAACGTTACCGGTCTTGCAAAACAGGAATGGTATATCAGGTTCCGTTCAGCTGTGGCAGATCGTATGTTGGGCAATCTGGAAGGTGTATAAACACCAGGTTGAGGGAGCATGACTCTGCATTACGTAGTTCAGGACGAACACATCTGGTGGATCACTGCAGTTATTGCGGGTGCTCACCAATTTTCACAGACACAAAGATTCTGTCAACTCACAGGCAAAAAATTAACAGGAAGTTGATTGGAAGCATTCCATATTAGAAACATGGGAGAAAAGTGTGTTAGCCAAGCTTCCGTCACATTGTCCGATAAAGAATTCGACTTCTTTGAAAAGCACGTGCATCAATCCGTCTACAGATGAGTGAACTCCCCCCTAATATTTTGGTCGTGTGTGCTTTGGTTCTTATCATGACGTAGCGCTGAATAAGTTTGTTTAGTTTTTCTCGTGTGTTTCTGAGTCCACCGGTGGGGGGCGTTTGTGTTACGTGACGATAAAAGTGCATTTCGTTGTTAAAATAAATCAGTTGTGAGTTTGCGCCCGTGTTGTCTGCCTCTTTCCTTGAGTCCGTGTACGTTTTGCGCAAAAGAAGTCATGAATGAGTACCAACTCGCTCAACTTTCAGTGATGATTTTTCGCTCGCAACCAACGACAGTGACGCCGGAATTTCTGCGAAACGAGCTCTTTTAACGCTATCGCGTTAATAATGTTTATTCAACTCAACTCAACTGATTAGAAACTACGCAGGCCACACTAGAAGCCGTCAAATTCTATGATATCATGGCGATCGGAGCGGTAACTTCAATATGGCGTCGCCGCCCGCGCTTTTTTTTAAATGCGAAGCATTTCTAGCGAACTTCGGCGACTTTGAGCGTATCTATCTATCTAGCTATCTATCTATCTAGCTATCTATCTAGCCGCCTACGACTTTGCGCTGTCCTGGCCGTATCGTTAATGGGATTTATACCAAATTTGTTGTGGCATAACATGACCGTATTGCGAACATAAATGGCTGGTCATATCATGAAAATCATGACTAGCTTGTTATGAAAAAGCATGATTTACCTGCCACGCTCATGGGGCGCTCGCGGCCGTTTCGTTAGCTTGATATACACCAAATTTGGTATTGAGTGACGTGACTGTATGATGAACATAAATGACCAGTGGTAATATGGAAATCATGACTTGTCATGTGCGACATGACTTGCATGCCACGTCATGGCGCGCTCGCGGCCGTTTCGTTAGCTTGATATACACCAAATTTGGTATTGAGTGGACGTGACTGTATGACGAACATAAATGACCAGTGGTAATATGGAAATCATGACTAGTCATGTGCGACATGACTTTGATGCCGCGCTCTCATGGCGCGCTCGCGGCCGTTTCGTTAGCTTGATATACACCAAATTTGGGATAGAGTGACGTGACTGTATGACGAACAAAAATGACCAGTGGTAATATGAAAATCATGACTTGTCATGTGCGACATGACTTGCATGGCACGCTCATGGCGCGCTCGCGGCCGTTTCGTTAGCTTGATATACACCAAATTTGGTGGAGTGACGTGACTGTATGACGAACAAAAATGATCAGTTGGTAATATGAAAATCATGACTTGTCATGTGCGACATGACTTGCATGCCACGCTCATGGCGTGCTCGCGGCCGTTTCGTTAGCTTCATATACACCAAATTTGGTATTGAGTGACGTGACTGTATGACGAACATAAATGATCAGTGGTAATATGGAAATCATGACTTGTCATGTGCGACATGACTTGCATGCCACGCTCATGGCGCGCTCGCGGCCGTTTCGTTAGCTTGATATACACCAAATTTGGTATTGCGCGACGTGACTGTATGACGAACATAAATGACAGGTCCTAACATGTAAAACATGACATGCGAATTTTGCAAAGCATGATTTGGCTGCTTCGCATTACATCGATTCCCACAGTGTGTGGGATCTGCCGGCTTTTTTCTCGTTCTCGCGCTTACCAGGTGTCTTTTCGCGGCAAGCGTGGCGATTTTGGTATTACGAAAGAGAAAGTTGCCAATACCAGAGTGATCCCTTTTTTCTTTACTGTCCCTTTAAATAGTCACCGCTCGATGTTATAGCAAGAGACTTCAAGAATATTGGTAGGGTAATGTTACCGATGATTAAAATACTCCTTCACGCAAAATTTCAGCGTACCTGTACGCGAGCTTCTATTTCGGTGTTTCTTTGGCGGCGGCTGTAACGAGCTTCGGCCACGACGGCACGAGTGCCTCTGTTTCGGCGGCGAAAATTGAAGCACTAAGTAAGGCGCCATCTAGTAGTCTTGTGCGGAACTCTACTTTCTTCCTCACCCTTTGGCCATTTTGCGCGCTCCGCATTCGCTTTCATCTTTGAGTTTGTTCGTTCTCTCGGTTACCTCGGACGAGGCGCCCCGATGCTCAACCAGATGGTACTATAGGTGTTCTGTGGTTCAACGCAGAAATGGGCGCTTTAGAGCTTCGCTCTAAACACAGGGATTAATCTGATAGATTAGGGAATCGTTGCTGGCGTAGCCACCAGCGCAGTATGGACTTGTCTTCATAAACGAAAGGTAGGTAGCGAAGATGCTGGTTTCTGCCCTGTTTCGAAGAGAATGTTAATTATAGTCACCATCGCCATCCGTGCGCAAAAGAGCAGTGTGGCTGCCGTGCACGCCTGACGTGTTGCATCGCTTTCGTACCATGTGCGTTAGCGCTTACATTGATCGTTTGCCTGCATTTTGTTTAGTTCTGCTGATCGTTAAAGCTTCGAATCTATTCGCAACTCCATAAAACGCTCCGTGTGCTGGCAACACTGGTCGAAAAAACAAAGATGGCTACGCTTAACAGGGTCGACGCGGCACTTTCGCTTGGCGCTGTGCTGAAGTTTCTTGACTGTGGCGTCGGATCGCGTTGCTTCGTCGAAGGCGAAAGTGTGCTGGCCGCTGACCACCTCATTTCGTTGGCACAAAGGATTTCATCGGCGAAACATCGGAAACAGTTGCGCTGTGCCTGCAGACATCGAGCCTGTTCGGTGAACCGAATCAGATTTGCTTCAAGTTGAAGAACCTGTCCAGCGAGCCCGAAGTTGAAGAAGGCAACTGCTCATGTGTAGCGGGCCTCTTCGAAAGGTGCAAGTACTTGTGCGCTGCGTTGCTGCACTGCTACAGGTAAGGCCTTCACAGTTTTCGAGGTAACTCTGCGCTGCGACTCGTGTTGCCGATTGCATGTATTGATTTCCGTTGTCCCGTCAAAAGTTGAATACGCATGGCGTTCACTTGATTACAGAACGGAGCTATGCCTGGGTCAGTGTATCTTGAGATAAGGGAAATCGTAGTTTCGCTTGTAATAGGAGTGCTCCTTTCTTTTCGTTCGCCGATATATGTTATTAGGTTTCTAATAAATAAGGTCGTGTGCTTCCGAAGACTCGCTTGTTCGTGTTGGCAGTATTTGATATTCGAATCAGATACATACACGCACACTGCGCACGCACGAACTAAGTACAGGGTGGTTGAACCCAACCCCACCCCCCAAAAAATGCCAGCCGTACGACACGACCCTGACGAACATAGGCGTGCGCAGTATTACCGTTCAGGGGGGAGGGGGGGGCGAAGGTTCGTCGCAGCGCCCTCCTTCCCTATTAAGGGGAGATGAGAGTCGAAAAACGCGTTTTTTCAAAAAATTACATATTTTTCGTTTTTATTTGCTTTCACAAGTTTAGTTTCTCTACTTTCACGACAAAAAAGCTGAGGATTGTAATTAAACTGGAAGTAGGTCAAAATCGCTTTTAAAGAGCACAAGGTGCTAACTAAAAATCTAAGAAGTGCTGATTGTCTAAAGTCCCCTGGAAATTGTCACCAGGCTGCTTGCCATTGCATTTCGCATGAAGGTGGAGCGTTGGGTTAGTTGGTGCTGCATATTTTCAATGTTTCACAGCGCATAGAACGAGGACAAACAAAGATGAGACACACAGCGCTCTGTGTGTCTCATCTTTGTTTGTCCTCGTTCTATGCGCTGTGAAACATTGAAAATATTTCGCATGAGGGGTTCACTAAAGTCACATGTTCAAAATAACCATAATTGCCAAGCTCTCATAATAGAATAAATCATCTTAAATCACAAATCTTTTCCGCATAGATGAGCTTTCACTTATACCTTTAAAATGCGTTTTTCTCAAGATACAATTTCTGGGCAACTTCACGAGTTTTTACATCATGTTTTTGGTACTTCTAATAGCCACATCGGGATAAAATTTTTCCCACATATTTCTTAACATGTGCAGAGTGCAAGTATTTACTTTAAAACTTGATATCAACTAATATAATTATTACGAACCTAAAGTAAGCAATTAGTATGGTCTGAGCATTCTAAGACTTCTCACATTACAATTTTTCTTGTCCATTAAAATGTCTTATACGCATTTGCTTGATAGTTGTTTGCATTCTACAGATAACGTGGAGCAATATGAGCCAATAATGGCTCAGAACCATAAACATTTACTGGCAAAAGAAGTGCCTACAAAAAAAGAACTATATTTTAACATTGTCGTGGCACAAAACGAAAACTGTACTACTATAAAACTAATTACATATTTGAAATCAGCATGAAATCCTATATATACAGAAAAAATTTCACTGCCTTAGTCTACAGATTAACGCAACTTTTTTTTCCGAATCGCATCTCCCCTTAAGTCAATGTATGGGGCAGACTTTGCGCCCCCCCCCCCCCTCTTAGGTTCTTTGGCGACTAGGGGGGGGGGGGCCGCCCCCCTCTGCCCCCCCCTCGTGCGCACGCCTATGCTGAAGAAAGAATTTATAAATTTAAGTGACTCATAATTAATCAAAGTAAATTAATTTTTAATTAATCACGTTAGGTTTCCTGAAATTAACGATCGTTTATTCAGTGGAATGGTGATAAATGCATCACTCGGAAACAAGCCTCTTCCAACATAAGTTGCGCTGCACTGTGTCGGAAAAGAACCAAGCGATGTGCCAGCAAGTCGTACGCTCCAAGTGCTGGAACAATCGCTTTTTGCAGTTCCTCTTAAATTTCTTGCGAGCTGAAGAGCCTAAACTGTCAGCGCGCCGCGTTTAATGAGAACACAGCACCGTCTGTACACACCGCAGAGCTAAACGCAGACATAAACACCGTACGTTTGCCCATAATAAATATATTTCAGGTTTCACTACTACAGTTCACGCGGAAGAAACGTACGTCAGTTATAGGGGCGTAGCGAGAGAGAGAGATAGAACTTTATTCGACCAAGGGATTCAGGCACGTACAGGCGCGCTCAATATGACCTGCTGAGCCGATTGCGGTCCTCTGTGACAGCAAGGCGGCACTGCAGACGCTGGCCAACCATCGCCGCGCCGGGCTCACAGGGAACCCCCCTGGTAACCAAGTTCCGGGCCCTCGCGGCATCCGGGGCGTCCGTCTCCTTCCACTGGCTGCCCTCTCACGTGGGCATAGCTGGCAACGAGGAGGCGGACACACTGGCAAAGGCAGCACACCAGCCAGGCACCCCCATCACCCAGGCCGTCGCGGCCAGGGACTACTCACAGGCCCGCCTGAAGAAGCTCCTCGTCACAGTTCACCCGGACCGGAGGGTGGCCAACGGGCGGGGACCAAAGCTTCTCCCAGAGACGGGCCTCACCAGGAGGTAACAAGCCTCCCTGCTGCGACTGCGGACCGGCTGCGTGCGGACCGCAGCCCGCCGCCACCTGAAGGGTCGCTACGCCTCCCCAGCCTGCAGCCGCTGCGGCGACCCCGAGACCCTCGAGCACCTCCTTTGTGCCTGCCCCGGATTGGCACAGGAACGCTCGAGGGTCACCACGGCCTACCGGAGACTGGGTCTTCCCTGCCACCACCCCGGAGCACCTCCTCTTCCCATCTCGCCCCCATCTACCAGCGCTGCGGAGCCTGGCGGAGTTCCTGGACGAGACGGGGAATCACGGCCTACCGCTGAGACCGGGAACCTTGCCACCCCTATCCTTGCTGCCGGCCTGCTGCTGTTCGTGCTGGCGACCTCTGCGCCACTACACCTCTAACCTTTTTTCTTCTGTCCACTGTCATCCCATCCCCCCTATCCCGCAGGCGCTGTGCCGTGCTCCCGACCGGGCTGCAGAAATTAGGCACCTTTTCTCTTCTTCTTCGAACCACAACCACCACCAATATGACTTGCAACACGGGAGCGCGTGGCCTCACGGTTTCAAAGGTTGCGCATGGCTTCAACTTGTTTTTATTTCAAGTAAATATTATTTGCTAGTTTGGGATCATACCCAAGTGAGAGAAACGCCTTTAGTAACGGAAATAAAGGCTAGTGGAAGCCACGCGCAATCTTTGAACTCGTGAGGCCACGCGCTCCCCGTGTTGAAGTCATATTGAGCGCGACAGCACGTCCCATGGACCACGCACGACCCCGCAGAATTTTCTTTCGGTGAGGTACACCCATCCTTTATGTATATCACGCGTACATTTGTGCGCGTGTATATAAACGCATGCGAAATCAAAAATTTTCGGGGGGGGAAGGATTACAGCAGCTTAATTTGAGAACGGGTAGCACAACGACTTGCACAGAAAACAAGCATACGCAAAATATACACTCACACACATAACGCAACAAATTTCCCTAAAGCGCTTAATTGCTTATATAAAACGAAACTATACTCCGCTCAATGAGAAGCCTGAGTATTGAGAAGAATGCACACACGCTAAATAATGGTTTACTCATTGGGGAGAATAAAGTCGTCGCGAGCGAAGTGATTAGAACAAACTACCATGGTGTCGGTCACCTTCTTGCCAATGCGGAAGTTTCTGCTCTACACCGTTTTCCGTCGCGCGTCGTCTGCTGCATCCTTCGCGAAGTGAACGATACGTTGCCTCCTTTCCACCGTGATGCCACGCACTGCGGCACTCAGCATGGTCTCTGGACATCGCTTTCTTCTTTTTCGGGCTCGCGCGTGCGGCATGGCGAAAATAAAGGAACTATGCGGCCGCTTCTCAACGCGCGCAACGTGATAACTGCGGTATCGACGTGGGCGCCTAAGACGCCACGTCGAAGGAACGCCGAGTGCACTGCGGGTGTCGTTTGGCCGACAACTGCAGTTTCGGCACCGCAGCAGATACGATGCTCCGCGACCCGATTCTACACGGCCTGCGCGACCCTAACCTGCTTCGGACTTTCATCCAGATGGGAGACGCTTTCACTATACAGCCAGCGTTGCAACACGCCAGGGAAGAGGAGCGCGTCAACCGCGCGTTGCAGCAGCTGACTGCTCTGCAAGTGGACTCTGCTACGCGACGCGAGCATGGACGCTGCAGCGGTCGCCCTCCTCGACCTATACTGCAACAACGTGCTTCCACCACTATACTGCGCCGTCAGCCCCGCCGAGTGTCTGCTACCGCTGCGGGTCGCCTCAGCACTGGGCGAATTTTCCGGGCTGTCCTGCGCGATGCCGTACCTGCAACAGCTGTGACAAACAAGGACACTTCAGCGAGATGCGCCGCTCAGTGGGAACCTCGGTGGCGGTTCCGGACGGTGATGTAGGTCAAGAGTGTGCCTGCCACGCGCACAGTCACAGTTTTCGATGGGACAAGGATTACATGCTCTGCTGCGGAAAAACATGCCAGTTCCTCCGGGTCATACTTCAACTTCCCGTACTACGACGATCCCTGCTCAGACTGAGCTCGTATGTGCTTACTTCCCATGCTGCACCTGTTCGTGTCCCAGCTGCCCGTGCTCCTGATGTACCTGCTCCTGCCGCGTTACCTGCAGATGGGCATACTCTGGCTGTGATTTCTTTGACTGGGATTGCTTCTGTTGCTACAATGGCTGTTCCGACGGGGTCTGCTGCTACTGACCATACTTCACCTGCTTGCGTCCCAGCTGCCCATACTCCGATTGTGCCTGCTACTGCCGTTCTACCTGCTGCTGCGGACGCTCCGGCTGTGCTACCTCCGACTGTTGGTGCTTTCCGGGAGACTGGTACTGTTCCCTACGAGCGCCGGAGGTGCATCCACCGATCGTGCCAGCTATGTTCCCCGTCCCAGTTCCTGTTCTGCGCGCTTCGGAGGTGCATTCGCCGGTCGCGTCTGCGTTTACTGTGCGTGTTGCCGTTTTGTGCACGGTTTCTGCGTCGGTGGCGCTGAGCCATGCCCCATCTGAGCATCACCATCATGTGCATGTTCCGGCCCCTACATTGCCGAAAGTGCAGTGGAAGAAGCTTCCTCCTGAAGGGGGGGAAAGTTCACGGGCCGATTCTTTCGCTTCACCGGACTGCTGTGGGCGGCTGCAGTTGAGACGGTTTTTGTGGAAAGTGCACCGGTACAGGCGTCAGCGCCGTAGACTTAAATGTGACAGCGACTATGCGGACATCCTTTCTCAAGGAAGGGGGATGATGTGGTGTAGTGGTTTCGGTTCCGTTTTGGGAACCAGTTCTCTTGCCCCCAGGGGGCGCACTTCGATTGTATATATTGCATTGTACATATTAAACTAGGGTCTTCGTCCTTTGCTCTATGTGCTTTGCGCGTTAACCCGGCTGCATCTTACGCCTGCTTCGGGGCCGCCGTTCCCGGCGTGCACCCGTC
The DNA here is from genome assembly GCA_030522465.1 of Rhipicephalus appendiculatus. Taxonomy (NCBI): domain Eukaryota; kingdom Metazoa; phylum Arthropoda; class Arachnida; order Ixodida; family Ixodidae; genus Rhipicephalus; species Rhipicephalus appendiculatus. The sequence goes on from JALIZH010002444.1 coordinate 28,986, forward strand.
GTTCCTTCGACGTGGAGTCTTAGGCGCCCACGTCGATACCACATTAACATACCTCCTTTCAAGGTTGACCCTGTTAGTGCCGTTTCCAGGCGCGGCCGCCAGGTGGCGAGCGCTCAGTTGGAATCGCGAATTCGTAGTACTCCGTTCTTAAACAAACATTTACTCAAAAATTTTTTTAAAAAATGGTAGCTTTACTCGCCCGTATTTTCAATTATTTTTCTTCTTCTAGTTCATAATCATCATCGGTGTCGGTCACGCGCTCGCACGACTGGCGCGAGGCCGGCGGGGTTGGATTCAGAAGAAGAAGGCCTGCTGGCCGGAAGCTCTGCGCTTGTGTATGGGGCTCCCTAGGTTTGCAGCAGTTACTGTTATGTATCAGGAAGCGCGTCTGCCTTCATTGCTCTGTCGTTTCCGCGTTTTAACAGTACAGACATTTCTAAAATTTTATAGCTTGCCGGGAAGAAGAGCGGAATATGTTTTCATCAGTGACTCAGATTCTTTCTTTCTCGCTCATTGGCCACGTTTTCACACACCACAGATAATCTTCGTACAAAAGAAACTGGAAACTATAAATGTCAACATCAGAGAGTTAATTGCAACCAATAGCCCAAATCAGTTTCTAGTGATAGATTACGAGGAGATTTTTTCCTCCGAAATCTAAATTTCAATCCCACAAATTCTTAGAGAACAGGTTAGGAGGATTTTCTGATACATGAACAAACACGAAACATAATCGCCACTGATGCTTCCGTGAACGAAGAACGGGCAGGCGTAGGGATTGTCTCCCATTCGCTCGGCTGGTCATTTGCTGTGAGGTTACCCGATTTTACTCCGGTTTTCGAAGCTGGAGCTCATGGCTGTCATCATGGCACTGCGAAAACTCCCGACGGACGAGATCAGGGCAGTCATAATAACTGATTCGCTCTCTGTATGCACAGCTCTATCAGCTTCTCATAACTCTAGCGCCCTCAAGACGTTTCGATTGTTAGTTCCGTCTCAGCTGAAGCACCTAAAATTAGTGTGGGTCCCAGGTCACTGTGGATTAAAATTAAATGAAATGGCCGACGCTTTAGCGCGTGCATCGCTAGACCTCCCAATAATCCAGGTTCTTCCAGTGGTAGAATATTTCACCGCAATTAGATATAGAAAATTGGCAATTCACACCTGATAGAATGGAATCAATAACAACGTGGACGGAATACAAGCATCTAAACTTCCCATGGAAGTCTCATTGGAGCCAATCAAGACAGTCTGAAGTTACAATCACCAGATTTCGATGCCGTGTCCCCCCATTAAACTTATACTTACACAGAGCTGGTCTGACGATATCGCCCCTATGCCAATTCTGCGGAGAATTAGAAAATATTGCGCATTACTTTGTCATGTCGCAGATACTCACTTATTAGATCACGAATGCTCATTACTCCGCTTTCAAAAAATAGGCTTAAACTTAACTGAAGACATTGTGCTAAGCTTTGGTGCCCTCAGGGTTGGGATACTGCCATAGGGGATGCCTTCAATGCTGTGTGTAATTTCATGCAAACCTCTAAACGTGTGTGCCATTTTAATCTTGCCTCAAAAAATATTCGTTATTAAAATGCGGTAAAATCAAACTAATCTCATCAAATCAAAAAGTGCTACGATCAGGTTAATACGGCAGTCTGGAATACGAGCTCAATAGCAGAATTTTTTAAGTATAAATTTGATGTATTACTTATTATTACAATTTCTTCTCTTTTTTTTTTCTTATAATATTATTTAACCTTTTAACATTTTTCGAATAACCTTTTTAAATTTCAACAACGCATTCTGGCCCATCCCCCAGAGTGGGTACGTGCCATAGACCAATAGGACAACCAAACCAAAACCAAACGGAGGACCATGGCTCTCAAG
>JALIZH010002445.1:0-10913 GCA_030522465.1 Rhipicephalus appendiculatus
TATATATATATATATATATATACAAATTACTAGAGTAGACACTCCATCCTAAAGCGGCAGGGCTATGCAGCTTCATGTCGGCCGTTAGAGGGCAGTACATCACTCCCTGTCTTCAAGGGGAACGCGAGTACTGGTTATCTTTACTGTAGTACCTTTTTCTAGTGCATCTACTTGTCTATGTGGCTGTAGACGTGCCTTTCATTGACTCGCAGTGCGGCTCTAAATCCGTCTTCATCGCCTGCGATTGGATGGTTCGATATCGTCAGGCAGGGTCATGAATCGGGTACAAAAAAAGTGCAGCAGGACGTCGACGCGACATCAACGTTATCACGCTCCGTGTTCATGAACATTTTAGGGTACGTACTCTCTAGCGGCAAAAAACGCGCGCGACACGCCGCGCGGCAGCGCTCGCGGCAGGCGCCTGCGTTCCCGTTCCCATTCGCGTTTTAAGCTACAAGGCAGTGGTACCTGGAATCTCGAGTTGTATAAGACTTCAAGAATTGCTGCCGCGCCGCATAAAACGCGAATGGGAACGGGAACGAGCGCGCCGCCTGCCGCACGCGGCGTGTCGCTCGCGTTTTGCCGCAAGTGAGTACGTACCCTAAGGCAACGAAGAAGTACGGACAGCAGCAAGGCGACGCGATAAAAGATGTGCGATAACATACTCGACGTGCTTCGTGGTCTTCGCTGGGTTTCTCTGCCTGAACGCCTATCTGCTCTGCCGCTGCTTGTGGAAACCCGTCATTATTTTTTTCAAACTGCGTATTGTACCCGTCACGTTAACATTTGTCGCATTGTGCTGTTTGGCACAGAGAACTCTGTTGTGTTCTTCACTTCCCGCATGATGTTCGTGGATTGCTTCACTTTAAGAAACAGCAATTTGGAACGGCGCACAGCACGTTTGCGAGAAAATCATTTCTTGGCGCGAGAAAGCGCGTAGCCGCTTGCATCGTTAGGTTTTCTTTGAGCATACAGTGACGGTACTCGTAGTTCGAATTATATGCACGCGTGCGAAATTGTGTGAAGAGTGCAGCTATGCTTAGGATCGTTATTTGTGGCGTTCGCAGATTGCTTGAAAACCTTGTTACGGGCGCAATCAATTAGAGAGGACTTGCGAATTGAGAAGCATGTTTCTTAGCTATGTCTACAACGTGTTCTGAATGAACACTCCCGGCCTCAGTAGCGCATGCATGGCACCGAAGGTTGCTCTGTTTTAGCTACGGCAACTGCACGTGACTGCTTTTCGCGGAACGGCGATGTGAAATGCATCGGCGAAAATTTGTGCGAAGGCGGGAGAGACGCCATGGGAAACATTTTTTTTTTTTTTCAGGTCATGCCGTCCGAAGTCAAGTATTACGGCAATTACTGCCACGCTGCGCCGTGCTTTGTATGTGTAGCTGTGCGTTTACTGTTTTGCGGGATTTTTCGTAATGTCGCTCATTTGTTTATTTCTTGTGTAAAATTTGTTGTCGATATATTGCAGCTGTATTCCAATGTATGCAGTGCAGTGAACCCACCTTTTTGTGCGCGCTTTGATCAAACGTTGAGAAAAAAATTGTGCTTGTACTTACTGCAAATGTGACTTGAAAATAAAAACTTTCGTCTCTTCCAACACTTGTCATGTTTATTTATTATGTCTGTATAAACACAGAGGCTTTTCGTGCTTGCCGCTCTGGCGGTATAGCGTACGCGAAGCTACTCTATACATGCAAATAACGCGTTAAGAAATAAAAAATTAACATATGGGCTCCGAGACAAGCACAAGCATGAAAGTAGCCTCGGAGCCCGTGTAATTTTTCTTATCGCTGGAAAATGGCCTTTGAGATCGGTTTTTCTGCGGTTCCCATCTCTGAGGCTGTGAAGATTCCCCACGCCCGCTTGGTGCGCTGCGAACCCACATCAGCCGCAGGGGCCTATGGGGGTGTCCTCTCTTATCCTTTTTATATTACTCTATGCAGGAAGTTTCACTCAGCCTTGCAGGGAGTAATAGTAAACATCGGCTGTAAAAACAAGGCATTAAAAATATGTGATTTCCAGGGGAAAAAAATCACGCTTCACGCCTTTATCACGAATCCTTCGTAATCCAAACCACGCCGCACACTCCTAATCGCAACAAAGGTAATCTTCCGCCTGTGTATACGCAAGGTGCCTTAGTCACGTCATGCTCCACACATATAGAAGAGCGAACAGCTGTGCCAAGTGTTTTTTATTGGAACATGGTTCCCGTGGGGGAACCGAAACGTTTTTAAAATATTTTGGTCGGTGTCCGAATTCCTTCTTTTAATATATTTCATCTATGGTTGAACCACCACCTCCACACCAGCACCTCCGAAAAAAAATTTCTGACTACACTACTAAGCAATAGACAGTTTTTCTTGAGCGTCCGCAGCAGCTCTGTGCATGGGCGCTGCCTGCCATTTGGAATGGCTGGAAGCCTGCGTCCGCAGAGCATACACACACACGCGCACGCACGCACGCACACGCGCACACACACACACACACACACACACACACACACACACACACACACACACACACACACACACACACACACACACACACACACACACACACACACACACACACACACACACACACACACACACACACACACACACACACACACACACACGCACGCACGCACGCACGCACGCACGCACACACGCACGCAAACACACACACACACACGCAATTTGGGATATTTCCCCTCTTCATTTATGTTAGATTGGCTTGAGCCCGTTATACCTCCTGGTGGTGCGGGCCACCCCCATTTCCTTTTTATTATTTTTATATTGCAAGACGTCAGCGATATCGTGGGATCGACGCCGTTTATTGAGCGGAGCCGCCGACTAATAATCTTCGAACGAAGAAGACGATCTCAGTGATGATGATTATATACAGATGAAGAGGATGAAGGACAACCACAGGGAATATTGTGCTCACACTAATTTCCCCCCTCGCTCGAAAGCGGCCAACCTGGCCGGCTGCTTATGGCGAAGGTGTACGCCTTATGAAGGGTTTTAAGCGGGAGACGTGGACAACCTCTGTGCCGCGGCAACGGTTGTCGGAAGGCATGACAGTGGGGGGTTACCCGATAGTTCACAGGAGAAGTTTTCTCGACAATAGCGTAGGGGCCGATAAAACGTGACTGAAATTTCTCAGACAGGCCGGGAACTCGCGTCGGGGTCCACAGCAGCACTTCGTCGCCAGGACTAAACTCAACGACGCGGTGAAATTCATCGTAGCGAGTCTTCCGATCCTGTTGACTTGCTTCGGTATTCAGGCGGGCACGGTGACGACAAGCGGCAAGGCGTGATATTAAGCTGGCACTCGATGACGTCGACGAGTCCACGGGGACATCAAAAAAAGATACGTCGAGGGCAGACGTCGGTTGACGTCCATAGACAAGGAAGAAGGGTGAATAGCCCGTGGTACGCTGCGTAGCAGTATTGTACGCAAAGGTGACGAATGGTAGTATGGTATCCCAGTTGGTATGGTCGGCATTGATATACATGGATATCATATCGGACAGAGTTCGATGAAAGCGCTCTGTAAGGCCATTAGTTTGGGGATGGTAGCTGGAAGTAGTCTTGTGGAATGGTGTTACATGCGTGGAGAACGTCGTCTAGTAGTTTCGACAGAAACGCCTTGCCGCGGTCACTCAAAAGGACGCGCGGCGCGCCATGTCGCAAAAATATGGCTTCCAAGAAGAAAGTGGCAATGTTCCCCCGCTGATCCTGAAGGTAGTGCAGCGGTTTCGGCGTACCTTGTCAAGTGGTCCACTGCAGTGACGATCCATCGCTTTCCGCTGGCTGATATTGGCAGTGGCCCGTAGAGGTCGATCCCAATGACGTCAAATGGAGCGTCAGGACATGGAAGAGGTTGTAAGAGTCCAGCTGGAGATGACGTGGGTTGTTTTCGGCGCTGGCAGAGCGAGCATGAAGCAACGTACCGTGCCACGCAGGTGGAGAGCCCAGGCCAGGTAAAGCGACTGCGGATGCGCTCATACGTTTTATGAAAGCCGAGATGACCAGCCTTGGGGTCGTCGTGAAATGCTTCTAATATCTGTTCTCTCAGTGAACGAGGAGCGACGGGAACCCAACGCTGTCCTTCAGGATGGAAGACATAGCGGTATAGGACAGAATTATCCATCTTAAAGTTCTGCAACTGGCGACGGGCGCGGGCATTAGGAGGACGTGATGAGCCGCGAAGGCGTTGCATAATGGAGTGGCAGTATGCGTCGCTGCGTTGGTGAGACGCGAACGTCTCGTTGCGGAAAGAAGGACGCGCATTGAGAGCGGCGAGTGTAAGAACTGCCGAAGACACGTTGACGGGGTCGCGCACGGATGCCGACAAGCCGGGTATGTTTGTCGACGGCGGTAACGGACAACGGCTAAGGGCATCTGCATCGTTGTGTTTCTTGCCGGATTTGTACGTGACGTCGAAGTCGTACTCTTGAAGACGGAGTATCCAGCGACCAAGACGTCCAGACAAATTCTTTAACGTCGACAACCAGCACAAGGCGTGATGGTCAGTCACGACGGTAAAGTGGCGGCCATGGAGATATGGTCTAAACTTCTGGACGGCCCAGACGACGGCGAGGCACTCCTGCTCGGTGATGGTGTAGTTTTTCTCGGCTGGTGTTAGGGTCCGACTGGCATATGCGATCACGCGTTCACCAGAACAATCGTGTCGTTGCAGAAGAACAGCGCCGATTCCATGACCGCTGGCATCAGTATGGAGGAGAGTGGGTGCCGCTTCATCGAAATGACACAGCACTGGCTCAGATGTCAGGGCACGTTTCAAGGTGTCAAAAGCCGTTTGGCACTCGTCGGACCATACGTATGATGTTCCAGAAGATAGTAGCTGGTGAAGCGGTGCGGCAATAGTGGCGAAGTCACGTATAAAGCGCCGGAAATAAGAGGCGAGACCAAGAAAGCTGCGGAGCTCTTTGGAGCGGTGAGGCGTCGGGAAGCGAAGAACGGCGGCGATCTTGTCGGGGTCAGGACGAATGCCGTCTTTGCTTACGAGATGTCCTAGCACCTTAATAGTTTTGCTTGCAAAGTGGCACTTTTTGGTATTCAGCTGGAGACCAGCAGCCGCGAGACACGTCAGAACTTCGTGTGGGCGTTGCAAGTGTTGTTCGAACGTTGAAGAAAATATCACTATGTCGTCAAGGTAACACAAGCATGTCTTCCACTTAAGGCCCCGAAGTACAGTGTCCATCATTCGCTCAAAAAGTTGCTGGCGCGTTGCAGAGGCCGAAAGGCATGACGTTAAATTCGTAAAGTCCATCGGGTGTGGCAAAGGCAGTTTTTTCCTTGTCATCCTCGTGCATGGGAATTTGCCAGTAACCCGAGCGCAGGTCAAGGCTGGAAAAATATTCCGCTCCTCGCAATGAATCTAAAGCATCATCAATGCGAGGCAAGGGGTATACGTCTTTCCTGGTTATCTTGTTCAACGCACGGTAGTCGACGCAAAATCGCACCGAGCCGTCTTTCTTGCGCACAAGAACGACAGGTGACGACCAAGGGCTTGCGGAGGGGCGGATGATGTTTTGCTTGAGCATGTCGGCAACGTGCTTGTCAATGATATCACGTTCGGTGGAAGATACCCGGTACGGTCGGCGGCGGACAATAGAAGTTGCCATCGGTGTGTATACGATGAGCTGCCGCCGAAGTCTGTCCTAGAATAGGGGAATAAACGTCGAAGGAAGATTGATGCCTCGTCAACAACGCGAGCAGTTCTTCTGCTTGTGGCGGAGTCAGGTCCTTGCTGATAGCATTGGCGAGAGCCGTAGCAGTAGCAGCACCCGTAGGCGAGCGTGGTTGCGTCGCACCAGTATTCGCCGCCACCACAGAGACAGGTTGCGTGTCCACGCCGCAAACAACAACAGCGCCTTTAGGGAGCAGAATCGGTTCATTCGTGACATTGCGTACTGCGAGGAAGGCGGTACCGTTGGTGAAACGAACAAGACTCGTTGCCAGTGCAATGCCTTTCGATATACAACGGGCTGATGGAGCGACTAGGACATCACCGTGGTCAACGAAGTCAGAAGCAACCGTAAGAACTTGCTCGTGGCCAGGTGGGACTACGGAATCTTTGATGGTTCGAAGGCGGTGGCGTGACGAATATTCCGCATCGGTAGCATCAGTCTCTTGGATATGTACGAGGCGTTGTCGACAAGATATGGAAGCGGCAGCATCAGAAAGAAAGTCCCATCCTAAAATGAGCATATATGCGCAGGAAGTCAACACGGCGAACTGGATATGGTGCCGGATCCCATCAATGGTAACTCGAACGGTACACTGTGCTGATGGCTGTATCGTGAAGTCATTTGCACTACGTAAGGGAGTGCCATTATAAGGTGTAGTAACCTTACGTAGACGATAACACAGATTCGCATGGAATAACAGAAATAGCGGCCCCCGTGTCCACCAATGCTTGAATAGGCACCCCTTCAGCATACACTAATAACAAATTGGCCGGGCCCTCTGGAGGCGTTGATGTTTGTCCGAGCGATGCAGCTTTCCCTCCAAAAACTGCACCTGCTAGTTTTCCGAGAGGTACTCAGGGACAGGGGCGACCGGTCGGTAGAGGCGATGTTGAGCGGCGCAGAGGAGAAGGGGAGCGGGGCCGTCCTGGGCGGGAGGTTCGAGGTGCGTCGGGTGGAGATGACGGGGAGAAGGAACGTGTTGAAGGGCGGCGCTGGTACTGGCTAGGAGAGGACGTCCAATCTCTTTCATAAGCGTCATAGCCGCGGCGTTCGTCCTGCTGGCGTTTACGACAATATCGTGAGATATGGCCTCGAATGCCGCAATAATAACATATTGGGCGAGACGAGCGCCAGGGGGGCGTAGAATGCCGGAGATGGTGGAGCAGGCGAACGTGGTGCAAATGCCGCTATGTTGGTCTGAGCAGGAACAGGTTGCACAGACTGGACCAAGGATGGTTGCATGGCAGCGATTTGCGCATACGTCGCGGGCGGAGTTGGTGGTGGCGGAGTGTCAGACGGGAGAGCACAAGCCATGGAAGACAGCTCCTCTTTGATGATGTCGCGTAGACTACTAGACGAGGAGCGAGGCTGAGGGGCAGGCGGACATGACAGTCCTTGCGCTTGGAGCTCTTCGCGAATGAGAGTGCGAATCAAGTTCCGCAAATCCGCATCTGAGGAAGGCCGGACGTCACAGGCGTCTGGCTGCAGTCGGATGGCCTGTAGTTCGTCGAGATGTTGGCAGGTCGTGATGATGTCCTCGACGGTGCTGGGGTTTTTGACGGCCAGAGCATTGAACGCGACTTGGCCTATCCCTTTGAGGATATGTCGAACGCGGTCAGCTTCGGTCATAGCCGTGTTCACGCGGCGGCAAAGGGAGAGGACGTCTTCAATGTACGAGGTGTACGTCTCCCCAGGGTGTTGTACGCGTCCGTCGAGCTTCTTCTTCGAGACTTCAGAGTGGATGTTTGGTGTCCCGAAGATCCTGCGGATTTGTTGAGCAAAGACGGACCACTCAGCGAAGCTGCCCTCGTGGTTAAAATACCACGTTTTTGCGACGTCTGAGAGATAGAATGCGACGTGGCGAAGTTTTTGAGGTGCGTCCCATTGGTTGTACACACTCGCCATGTCATACTCCTTGAGCCATACTTCGACGTCGTCGCGTGGGAGACCGGTGAAGATAGGTGGCTCCCGCTGCCGGGCGGTGACGGTCCAGGGCCATGCGGGGGTGGGTGGTTGGGCGGGGTTACCGGACGGTCCGGGCAGCGTTTCTTGGGCCATGGTAGCAGACAGGCGTAGCAAACGGCGACCCGAACGAAGCTCCAGGGGGAACTGGACGTCAGAGAGGACTTGAGGATCGACAGCAGCCTCCACCACTCTGCAAGACGTCAGCGATATCGTGGGATCGACGCCGTTTATTGAGCGGAGCCGCCGACTAGTTCTTGTTCTTGTTAACCTTTCACTGTGGCTCACACCCACTGTGGGGGATTGGCCAAGAATTGAGTGGCCGCCGACTAATAATCTTCGAACGAAGAAGACGATCTCAGTGATGATGATTATATACAGATGAAGAGGATGAAGGACAACCACAGGGAATATTGTGCTCACAATATATAGGGGACCAAAAAAAAGCACACACACACACACACACACACACACACACACACACACACGAGCGCGCGCGCACGCACGCACGCACCACGCACACGAACTCTCTCACACACAGAGTGCTGACCATTTTAGTCAACATTATTCGAAACAGATGGATCACGTTTGCGATACCACGGCGAAACCACCATCTATCTCGCTTCGTAATCCAGATCGGACTGGTGGTGGCACGCTAACTGTAGTGATCCCTAAATCCTGCAGAGAAACTGAACCTCGGAAACAATCTATCGCCGCCTTTCGAGCGTGATTCATAGCCTGGTTTTCCGGCTTTCCCTCACCAGAAGTGTTGAGTTCCGGATTCAATCAGAAGAGGAAACCGACCGTGAAGGGAACGCGAAGCACAGCATCGCCTCACTCGACACGCACCTATAGGAGAAAACATATATCTCAAGGAAAGTGTTCTGTTTGTGAAAGTTTGTCGCAACAGTCTATATATCATTTTATTACTAGCCAGTGTAGCTTCCGGAAGGCCAAGAATGAAAACATGGACAACAGAAGAGAACGATACGGTTTTGTAGAGCACGCATGACACACCAGTGAGCATAAAACGAAGAGTCCGAATGCATTGTTTTGTGTCAGTTTATTATTTTTGATAAATTATTTTATTTTCTTTCCTCCCTTGCCGTGCTCCTGTGCGTTTTCCGTGGATTTAAGCACAGGAGTGCGGCATTGTGCGGCTGAGTGTTCGGATGATGATAGTGTTGATAATAATGATGACGATCCACATCTGGGAGCTCTATGTCGGTGGTTCCGCTTGTTCCTTCTCTTAGTGTCAATTGTTGACGTAGCCTGAAACAGTCGTTCATCTTGATTTTACTTGAGAAATAGAGGAAGCGAAAAATGAAAATAATTTAAAAAAAAAACACAGTTTCCGCGCAAGGGCAAGCCCCGAATGAGATAGCGACAAATCAGTGGCGTAAATCATGGGGGGGTCAGGGGGGTCCTGACCCCCCCCCCCCCCTGTTTTCAGGCTGGGGGGGGGACACCCCATGCAAGTGTCCCCCCCTCGAGAAATTTATCTTCCAAATGTCATATTTGAATTTATTGATAGTCAAGAACAACGCACTCTCCGTAAAACCAACTCTAAAATCTGAAGCGCTTTCAGTCAACAGAAATTAAGTACTTCTAGCCGGTACACGCGATAGGGAATACCTTTATGCGTTAGCACAAAAAGTGTAACAATTTTTATTGCATAATTTAACCCGAATGACGCAGCTGCAAAAATGCTAGCACCTGCCTACGAGTTGCTATTAGAAACTTCGCCATTCGATGTCGCTTACTATTGGATACTCTATTTTTTCTGACCAGGCGCCGATGCTGATGCTTGTTTTATAATAATAATAATAATAATAATAATAATAATAATAATAATAATAATAATAATAATAATAATAATAATAATAATAATAATAATAATAATTCTTATTAGTAGTATTATTATATGAGAATGCATAATTTTAATTTTATATGATTAAAAATAAAGCATATATATAAAAACAAAATGGCTGGCATTGCAAGATGTGTGTACCCCCCTGTGGTCTTTATGGATTTACGCCACTGCGACAAATTGTAATGTTATCCGAAATAAGGCTGGCAGTTATAACTCTTTTTGATCCGATCTCGCGTAACTGTGCAAAACACTGACGTAAGAGAATACAGCAACTCGAGGCAGAGCTGCGCTATTCGTAGTCTTTTTCGCGTTGAGAGCACAGCCCGTAGAAGGTTATACGAGCCTTAGGCTGATGCTTGCCCAGATAGCGCGCGCGTCAGTGATCGCGACCACGCCCTTATAATCGAGGTCCACACTAATAGCTGCTAGAGCGACGAATCCCTCCCCCCCCCCCCCCCCCCCCTCCCCGCATTCTCTCATGCTGCTTGAAGATGGGCTGGTAGTTTCTTCTCTGCTTGAGTAGCAATCGATGGCAGGCCTCGCACGCGAGGTGATGTTATCGCATGCGCCCTCCGTTCGACGGAGATGGGTCGGCTCGCTTCATCTCTGCTTCGGGCGCGTTCGTCGCCCCCCACTCGGGTGCTTTCACCCGCGGGTAGAACGTACGATGCGCGGGAAGGTTGTTATCACTTTGGACTTTGTACGGAACATGACGGTGACGGCTACGGCAAGAAACCGTCGAGAGTGTTCATACTATTGCTCTGGCAAAAAAAAGAAAGAAAAAAAATTGGCCGCGTATCTGCGTGCTTCGCTGCAAATGTCTCGTCGAAAGACGATAGTCTTCTGCCGGCCGTACTACAATGTTTTGCCTTGCCTCAGACAGCGCTTTCTCTATGTTGAATCGGCCGCATCTGGCTGGCCTTGACAAAATAGAGGAGCCGCTGCGTGAGACATGGACGCCATCTGGCAGTGCTGTCGAGAAACATCACCTTGCGCAGAACCCAGGGCAGTTCGTGTATAGCGTCGCTTTTTGAGCGCAGCCTAAGAAACGATGGGGTCTTCAGAATTACGTATATATGTATTTTCTTTTAAAGGATCATACCAGCTACTACTTATGTATTGATGTTGTGCCTCAGACATGCGTAACATTTGCTTTTTGATCGACAATGTTCACAAGTATGAACAAAAAATACTTGTGCAAGACGGCTGGGCGCTGAGAAAGTGGTTAAACTTTGGCCGAGTCCCTGAATTAGGTCACAGACAGACAGACAGACAGACCAAAATTTCTGCGAAGAAGTATCCCAAGAAAGACTATCGTCTTTAAAAAGGAGGCCACCTTTGACTTAGGTGCCTGGTAACGGT
>JALIZH010002446.1:0-17104 GCA_030522465.1 Rhipicephalus appendiculatus
AAAGCAGATAAAAGAAACTAAAAGCAAGCTAGAAGCAGTAGACATAGAAAGGTATCGGGGTGCTGTGGTCAGAGCACGTGCAAATCAATTTTGGCTTGGGAAACGCCCACCAAGCGGGCGTTAGGAGACGAAAAGCGATACGCAGTGAAAAAAGATATTACTGAAATTTGTTATCACAACGAAGTTACCCGAGAAGGGAAAAACATCCAGAAAGCCTTCACTGAACGTTTTCGTTGCCTGTTAAACCAAAAGCATGAAGATACTAATGTGTTTGAACGTGAATTTTTGCCACTACTGCCACAACTTGAAAAGGAACTATGCGAAGAACTCGAAATGCCAATTACCGTAAACGAAATCGAAAAAAGCGATTGAAGATTTAAAACCAAGCAAATCACCTGGGCCAGATGGGTTAGGCGCTGCCCTATACAAGTGTTTTAAACCAGAAATGTCAGTAGCCCTGCATCGCGTCATCAACGAGTGTTTTGAAAGGAAAAGCATGCCTCCATCGTTTAGGACAACGCATGTGGTGTTAATTCCTAAAACCAATGATCCGCTTAAGTTACGCTCCGTTGAGTCCTACATACCAATAAGCCTCACGAATACTGACTACAAAGTTTTTATGAAAGTAATAGCTAAGCGACTTCAAAGAGTTATTAAAACACTAGTTGGCCCACACCAGACATGCGGGATTAAGAGAAGAACGATTTTCACCAATATACATGTAGTAAGAAATGTATTGGAGTCATGTGACGCTGAAGGAGGCCGAGTTGCCATACTCCAGCTAGACCTTGAAAAGGCCTTTGATAGGGTTACCCACGAAATTTTACTGCTAATACTTCAACACGTTAATGTAGGTTCCATTATTCTAGAGGGCGTTAAAATGGCTTATACAGACTGTACAGCCAAACTGATAATAAACAGACAACTTAGTGAGAGCATTCCAGTTACCGCCAGCTTGCGCCAGGGCTGTCCAACTTCCTCGTTACTATTCGCGCTCTATATAGAGCCTTTCTGCCAAAAGATCCTTTCGTGTCCCACCATCCAAGGCTTTCGCTTCTGCGACAACGAGATCAAAGTGTTGGCATACGCGGACGACATTGCCGTGCTATGTACAGACAAAGAAAGTGTACAGAAAGTGGTGAACGAAACCACAGCGTTTTGTCAAGCGACGGGGAGTGCTGTAAACTGGGCAAAAAGCCTCGGTATTTGGTATGGAAACTGGCCAACTAAGCCACAACTGTATTGCAACATAGAGTGGTCCGATTCCCCAAACGTATACCTCGGCGTCCCACTGCAACACCACAAGACACCTATAGAACATTGGATTCAAGAAACCGAGAGGGTAAAAGAAAAAAACTCAGAAATGGGGTGGTCATCAATTCTCAATCTTTTCGAGAGCAAGTGTGTGTAACATATTTCTAATCGCTAAAATTTTTTATGTTCTACAAGTATTTTGCATGACAAGAATGTCAGTGCAGAAACTGCACAGAGTGTTTGCCGTTTACATTTGGGGCTCGAGTTGGGAGCGCACAAGTCGTTGCAATCTGTTTCAAAGGGTGCAGCATGGGGGACTAGGCCTATCTCATCTTTTTTTTGAAACAAGTGGTTTCAAGGTTTATGTTTCTCCGCGATCAGAGCAACGCCTTTTTGAGAACAGTACTACAAGCTCGCCTACGAGACCACCTCGCGGACTATATTGTGTCAACAACCACTGTGCCACCTAGCCCACTACCAGGATTTCTACGTGAAATAGTGAAATCTTATAAAATACTTAAGGCACATTTTTCCCTTTATTACCTGGCGTTAGTCTCAAAGAAAAAGCTGTATAAAGATCTAATAGATGTATTTCTCCCTGTACCAGTATATAGATCAAAATACTCATTGGGTTCAGAACGAAATGTACTTAAAAGAGTTAGAGCCATGCCTGTACGAAGCTCGGTGAAAACATTCTTTTTCCAATTACACACAGAAACGCTCCCTGTGAAATCATGGCTTCAAAGTAAAGGCATTTTTGTTCCCTGGTCGATTAACTGCATATTATGCAGGAAGGCTGAAACCATAAACCACCGTTTTCTGGACTGCCTCGATGCAACATCATTATGGGACATCCTTCAACGTACAATCAAAAAACACTTCCCGTTATCGCCATTTGGCATACGATTTCTGCCCTGTGACGACACAGGAGACGTTCCTAGTGATATGATCATGCTGTTATGTATGCATGCCATGTGGAAGACTCGCATGGCAGTACGACACGAGGACGTTGATGCACGCTCAGCGCGACACTATTTTATCGAAAGTGTGATCTACACGAAAGATGTGTTAAAAGATGCAGAAGACCCTCCTGAATGGATTACGACACTCGATGAATTGACTTCACTCAAGCCCTTTTAAACCTATATCATGCTTGAGACTAGCTGATGTTTTTACCCTTTTGTACTTGTTCTTTGTAACCCTGATTCTTGAAAAAAAAGGTAATAAAGAAAAAAAAAATCCGGCATGGTCTAGTGGCTAGGATACCTGCCTCTCACCCAGGAGGCCCGGGTTCGATTCCCGGTGTCGGAAGTATTTTTTTATCTGCTCTCTATGTAGTCCTCTATTTGCGCACGTTAACTTTAATATTTTTGCACTGTTGCTAGAATGCCTAGGACGAGTGAGCCAACCCAAACCACTTTCCGGCATGGTCTAGTGGCTAGGATACCTGGCTCTCACCCAGGAGGCCCGGGTTCGATTCCCGGTGTCGGAAGTATTTTTTTTTATCTGCTCTCTATCGAGTCCTTTATTTGCGCACGTTAATTTTAATATTTTTGCACTGTTGCTAGAATGCCTAGGAAGAGTGAGTCAGCCCGAACCGCTCTCCGGCATGGTCTAGTGGCTAGGGATACCTGGCTCTCACCCAGGAGGCCCGGGTTCGATTCCCGGTGTCGGAAGTATTTTTTATCTGCTCTCTATCGAGTCCTTTATTTGCGCACGTTAATTTTAATATTTTTGCAATGTTGCTAGTATGCCTAGGAGGGGTGAGCCAGCCGAATCAGCTCTCCGGCATGGTCTAGTGGCTAGGATACCTGGCTCTCACCCAGGAGGCCCGGGTTCGATTCCCGGTGTCGGAAGTATTTTTTTTATCTGCTCTCTATCTAGTGCCTCTATTCGCGCGCGTTAATTTTAATATTTTTGCAATGTTGCTAGTATGCCTAGGAGGGGTGAGCCAGCCGAATCCGCTCTCCGGCATGGTCTAGTGGCTAGGATACCTGGCTCTCACCCAGGAGGCCCGGGTTCGATTCCCGGTGTCGGAAGTATTTTTTTATCTGCTCTCTATCTAGTGCTCTATTTGCGCGCGTTAATTTTAATATTTTTGCAATGTTGCTAGTATGCCTAGGAGGGGTGAGCCAGCCGAATCCGCTCTCCGGCATGGTCTAGTGGCTAGGTTACCTGGCTCTCACCCAGGAGGCCCTGGTTCGATTCCCAGTGTCGGAAGTATTTTTTTTATCTGCTCTCTATCTAGTGCTCTATTTGCGCGCGTTAATTTTAATATTTTTGCAATGTCCGTAGTATGCCTAGGAGGTGTGAGCCAGCCCAAAACGCTCTCCGGCATGGTCTAGTGGCTAGGATACCTGGCTCTCACCCAGGTGGCCCGGGTTCGATTCCAAGTGTCGGAAATATTTTTTTTATTTGCTCTCTATCTAGTGCTCTATTTGCGCGCGTTAATTTTAATATTTTTGCAATGTCGGTAGTATGCCTAGGAGGAGTGAGCCAGCCCAAAACGCTCTCCGGCATGGTCTAGTGGCTAGGATACCTGGCTCTCACCCAGGACGCCCGGGTTCGATTCCCCGTGTCGGAAGTGTTTTTTTTTTATTCGCTCTCTATCTAGTGCTCTATTTGCGCGCGTTAATTTTAATATTTTTGCAATGTCGGTAGTATGCCTAGGAGGAGAGAGCCAGCCCAAACCGCTCTCCAGCGTGGTCTAGTGGCTAGCATACCATTCTGCTTCCGGCAGCCGAGCTGAGCGGATCGTAGAATCATGTGCTCCAGTGGGGCGGCGATAGCGGCCAGTATGGGCCGCGGAAACAGGACCAACGATGATAAGGAATACCAGTTTATTTTGCCTCAGCTACCGAAAGGAAAACTTGTTAACAACACCGTGTTTTTACACGGTGATGTACGTGCGAGGCCATACAAGGTCGAAGATTTCAGGGACGCATTGACGCCAACGGGCCTGCTGCCGGATGTTGTAAGCCTTGGTGCGTACCAGGTTAACCACGTGTGGGCGGTGACATTAAATGATGCCGCTCCCACGAAACGCCTGCTCGCCTTGAAGGAGCTGCAGGTGAAGGGGAGGCGCTGCGTCGTCGTCGACCCACAGGACCAGCAGGTGCGGCTTCGAATACACTGGCTGCTGCACGGGGTGAGCGACGAAGAAGTACGGACGGCGCTTACGGTTTTCGGCAAGGTGGTGGAGGTGAGCCGGGAGCGTTGGCGGGTCCCGGGTATGTCCGACAAGTGTTCGACAACAAGGACAGCCCTCCTGAAGCTGAAAAGCGGCGTCAAGGTCGAAGACTTGCCGCACCAGATCAGAATCGAAGGAGAACTGGCGCTGCTGGTTGTACCGGGTCGGCCGATGCAATGCTTGCGCTGCCAAGGCACAGGGCACGTCCGCCGGGAGTGCAAGGTCCCCCCGTTGCTCACGCTGCAAACGCTTCGGACACGTCGAAGCCGACTGCGTTAGAACGTACGCCAGTGCAACGGGGCCAGCGAAGAACGAGGCGATGGCTGAGCACTTCATGGACGCGGCCGAGGCAGAGGACGCCGCCAAAGGGGTCGGAAGCCCAGTGGTCCCTGTGACTACTGGAGGGGCGGCGCCGGCAAACACAACCAAGGTTCGGAGGCTCTTCAGCATTTGACTACACCGGCCAGTGCCCCGTCAGCGGTCGAGCCTGAGCGGGCCGAGAAGGACGTGGTTCCAGTGGAGGCAGCCGACACAACGGAGGGTCAGGGAGAGACGGCGGCGGACAGTGAGGACGAGATGTGCGTGACCAGCGCCACGCTAAAGCGTTCACTCGACGACTCGGGGGGAGCTGGACGGGGCGTCGTCCACCAACAGCCAGGAGCCGCCTGCAAAGGCGCTGCAAGGGAGACGGTTTAGTCTCAAACCTAAGCCGAAAATCCCTACCGACAGAAGACTGGAGGACAAGGCAAAGGAAAACAGCGCCGGGATGCAGGATGGTCCTGGAGGCGGCTAGCCGAGGGCTGGTCGTGAAAGGTAAGCACCATGCTCCGGGCCTACTCCTTTAGCGAATAAGTCACCATGGCACTGACTCCGTCACTGAGCATAGCTACGCTTAACGTCAGGGGGTTGGCGGCTAGGCGTAGACAAAGTCAGCTCCTTGCGGTTGCTCACAGACCAAGATATAGACGTCCTAGCCGTCCAGGAAACCAAGGTAGACGGAGAGGAGGAGACCGGGAGCATGGTGCGCCGTTTCACTGACCGATATTACGCGGTCGTAAGCCATGCGATTGGAACGTCCGCTGGTTGTGTTCTTTTTGTGAAAAAATTGCAAGGCCTTCTTGTTCAGAGTGTACTTTCATGCCAGTCAGGTAGAATCGTTTATTGTGATTTCTTTTATTGTGCCACTGAATTCAGAGTAATATGCATATACGCACCGAATGGTGTAGAAGAGCGTGCTCAGTTTTTTTCTAACCTGTTTCAGTGGACAAAGTGTGATAAGAGGGTTGATTTGTTAGGGGATTTCAACTGTGTTTTAAGTGCTCGCGATAGAGTCAATAGCACTGGCGTTCGTGACAAAAGCAGTGACGTGCTAGGCAAATTAATAAACGAAAATGACTTGGATGATGTGTATGAATGTGTCGTAGCAAATCGCGAAGTGATGTACACGCGATTTCAAGGCAATAGCCATGCGCGTTTAGACCGCATATACCTATCCCTAGATATTTTGCCTATGTGTCACAACTTTTCGGTTGAGCCAGTGTCGTTTTCAGATCACTGTTTGGTTGTGTGTCGCATAGGCATGAAGAAACAGCGTAAGACATTTAAATGGGATTTATGGAAACTGAACGTGTTGTTATTAAAAGATGAATCTTTTTTAGAAGCAGTGCACGAGACCATTAATGAAGTGCTTATGGAAAAAAAACGGAAACTGTAGCAGAGAAATGGCAGTGTTTAAAGCAGAAGGTGAAAATGAAAGCGCTGGACAGATCGAGCTCGCTAAAATTCGAAGCGCAAATAAGAGAAAGAAGTCTGAAGAAAACACTGCAGCAGCTGATAGCCCTCGAAAGTCGGGAGCCTGGGACTTGTAAAGACGAGGTGCGCAGTGTCAAAGAAAAGTTAGAACATTATGACAAAGAGCGTTATCAAGGCGCCTGGGTTCGCGCTCGAGCAAATGATCTTGTCGCGGGGGAGACGCCCACTAAAAAGGGCGCTTGGTCTCGAAAAAGCGCAAGGACGCCGAAACCACATTGATACGGTCTATTGCAACGGGACTCTCGCGAGCGACAATGAAACCATTGGACGGGCTTTTTTTGCTTATTATCAGTCACTTTTTGCATTTCGAGAAGTGAATGTACACGGTTTTAAAGAAGAGTTTCTTCAGCGCATGCCGCGGCTTAGCGACGACACAAAAAAGCTTTTAGAAGGCAAAATAACGGAAGGCGAAGTGGAACGCGCGATTGGTCATTTGAACCCCGGAAAGTCACCGGGACCCGATGGCCTAACCGCTGCGTGGTATAAGACGTTTAGAAAAGAACTGTCCCCGGGGTTAGCAGAGCTGTTCAATGAAGCGTACGAACGGAAAACTCTGCCGCCTTCCTTTAGCAAAGCGCATACGATATTAATTCCTAAAACGGACGAAGTGGAAAAACTTAAACTGGTGACATCGTATAGGCCCATATCGCTGACCAATGTTGACTATAAGATTTTTATGAAGGTTCTGGCAGCGCGACTTCAAGGTGTCATTAAAGAAATTGTTGGAGAGCACCAAACCTGTGGAATTAAAGGCAGAGCTATTAGCTCAAACATTCACAAGATGCGGTGCGTGCTAGAGTGTTGTGACGAAGAGTTACTTCGCGTTGCAGTGCTCCAGATAGACCTGGAGAAAGCTTTTGATTGTGTGGCGCATGATATTTTGTTTGTCATCTTAGATCATATTAATATTGGTTCCATCATCAGGGAGGGAGTGGCCTTGGCGTACCAGAACTGCACAACACGTTTAGTTGTAAATAAGTCTTTGGGGGCCCCCCATTCACGTAATGCGTTCTGTGCGTCAGGGCTGCCCCCTCAGTCCACTTTTGTTTTGTATTTACATAGAAGCGATGTGTTTGACGATAAATGAAAGCGATAAAATACGTGGCTTCAGCTTGGCGGCAGCTGAAGTTAAGCTGCTGGCGTATGCAGATGACATTGCGGTGTGTTGTACGAACAGAGAAAGTGTAGAGGAAACGATAAGTGTGGTGAAACATTTTTGTAACGTCACAGGGAGCCGCGTTAACTGGGGGGAAATCTCTGGGGCTTTGGCACGGAAGGTGGTCTTCAAAACCGAAGCATTTTGCGAACTTGTACTGGACGGAAACACCGACAAGGTATCTTGGTGTTCCCCTTGAATGTTATGAAGGCAGCGAAGATTATTGGTCGCGTCAAAGAAAAGAGACAAAGGAAAAAAGCAGACAGGTGGAAAAGCACGAACCTGTCTGTTTTTGCTAGGGCAACTGTGTGCAACATGTTTTTTATCACTAAGCTCTGGTATGTGATGCAGGTGCTACATTGTTCAAGGATCAACGTGCAAAGGCTGCACAGAGTATTCGCAGTTTTTATATGGGGCTCGGAATGGGAAAGGTGCAGCCGGACCAATTTGTTCAGGCGCGTGAAGGACGGAGGTCTCGGTTTGGCGCACCTATTTGTGAGACAATTAGTAAATAGATTTTTGTTTTTCCGTGACGTCAGTGATCCGTTTTTGCGTACGGTATGCCAACGAAGGTTAGGCAGTGCCTTATCGGAACTGGTTGTCACTACTGAGAGCCGGCCCGTGACGTTGCGTGGCTATCTCAAGGAAGTGGTAGACAGTGTACGTTTTTTTAACTGTTCGTTTTTCTTTGGATTATCTATCAAGTGTTAGAAGAAAAGAATTGTACAGAGATTTATGTGATATGGTTTTGCCAGTACCATTGTACAGGGCCATATACAGTGGAAGACCGGGACAGAATGTACTGAAGCGGGTGAAAAAGATGCAGGTTCCTACAGGGGTGAAAACTTTTTTCTTTAAATTACACACAGGAACACTATCAGTAAAGACATTCACAGAAGAACGGGGCGTTTTTACACCATGTTGGTCACACTGCTTGATATGTAAGAAGCCAGAAACAATAGACCATGTTTTTTTGCACTGTTGGGAAGGGGTACATTTTTGGGACATTTTGCAAAGGACACTAAAGAAAGATTTTCCATTGGATCCACACGGGATAAGGTATCTCGCAGTAAGGAATGATGATGGGGTCCCATTTGATGTAGTCATGTTGACCGGTCTCCACTGTATATGGCGTGCGCGAATGGCCGGATACCACTTCGACCCGGATGCTAAGCCAGCAGTAATTTATTTCAGGAAAAGCATGTCTGCATTCATTGAGTGTAGTAAAATACAGGAGATCGTACGAGAATGGTTGTCAAGGTTTGAACCTCTGGCAACCCTTAAGTATTTTTAAGCGGACAACATCAGTCCAAATGGGACTGATGGCAATGCTTGTTCCTTTGTATTCTGTATCTGTATTCTACCCTTTGTATTGTGAGTGTGCAATGATTGCCCTGTACATTGTCCAAGCCAGGCAATAAATAAAAAAAAAGTGGCTAGCATACCTGGCTCTCACCCAGGACGCCCGGGTTCGATTCCCGGTGTCGGAAGTGTTTTTTTTTTATTTGCTCTCTATCTAGTGCTCTATTTGCGCGCGTTAATTTTAATATTTTTGCAATGTCGGTAGTATGCCTAGGAGGAGTGAGCCAGCCCAAAACGCTCTCCGGCATGGTCTAGTGGCTAGGATACCTGGCTCTCACCCAGGTGGCCCGGGTTCGATTCCAAGTGTCGGAAGTATTTTTTTTATTTGCTCTCTATCTAGTGCTCTATTTGCGCGCGTTAATTTTAATATTTTTTGCAATGTCGGTAGTATGCCTAGGAGGAGTGAGCCAGCCCGATCACTCTCCGGCATGGTCTAGTGGCTAGGATACCTGGCTCTCACCCAGTGTTGTACGGAACGGCGTTCCAAGGAACGACGTTCAGGAACTAGTTCCTTTTGGCAGGAACGAAGGAACGCCACCGTTCCATTCAGGATCGGTGCAACTGTAACGGTAACTCGTTACATTTAAGCAGGAACGGTAGAGGGAACGGCGTTCCTTCTGTAGACGTTCCACGGCATTCAACAGGCCCACGCACGCAGCACGTCATGCAGAAGAGGGCGGATGGGCGACCGTGTGAGGCGCGAAAATGTAGCGCTCGCCCATCATGTGACTACGATGCATCCTGGTTTTTACTTCAAGGCGCCCGCCGGGGGCGCAGGCAAGCGAAAGACGCCGAGACTGACCACGTGCTGGAGGAATTTTTTTTTTACAGCAGAGATGTTAGCCTCCATCCAGCAGAGATGTTAGGCGCCGTCCTTTTCTGCTTCTAGTTCTCTCCCTACCACGGAATGCCACTTTTTCGACCCGTCGTCATGTCGATTAACGCGCGCCGCGCTCCCCCGCTGACCAGCGCGCCGGCTTGGGCATGAAAAGACTTGTTTTTGAGCCGCGAAGAGCAGCGGAAGGGGGGTGTTATTCTTCGAATGTTGCTGCCAAAAGGTGTACGTTGTTCTGTACCGCGGCGACGACAGCTTTTGTTGGAAAGCCGCAGTGTGCCCCGAACTTTTAGACTGCAAAACGCTCGGCTGAGAACCGAGGCAAGATACCGTTCCCACGGAAGAAGCTGCACGTGTACGAGCCGCCTATGCGGTCACCTTAAACGGGTTGTCTCACTTGATTATTGGAGAACCCTCGCCTAATTAAAAAGGGGCGTCGTCAATATTTTGAGGGTGGACTTTGTGACAATGCAATGCGCATTATTGGACCCATGTCAGTGGTCCCTTTTTCCCCAGGAAGAGAATAAGGGGACACGAAGGGGATTTAAGCGCAGGATATCCATTCGCCCTGATAACCAGTCTAGTTGCTTGTCAAACAAGGTGTAGAATAAGATCAACGAGTATCCCTTCTAGAAGTTTTTAGTGTGCGCTTTTAATCGGCTGGCCCCCTAAACTTAGCCATTGAGGCCTAGTTGAGACACGTCGGCAACCTAGGCATCGGGACTTCAATCTCAGGTTAGCTCAACCTGCCTGAGATCACCTTCAAGCACTAGCTCCCGGAAGCATCGGCGTTGCAACTCGGACCCATCGACATCGCAGTCATGCCAGAACTCTTCGGGACTTTTCGCATCCGATCGTCGTGGACGCAACGCTGCCGGTCATCTCACGTATGCCTTCACCTGTTTCGAACATTCACGTCTTTTCGGTTTAATTTTATTCCATTTTTTTGTTCAGTGTTAGTTCAGTTTGTGTATTTTGTAAGCTTATTGTTTGACTCTATTTGTAAATTGTTAGTTTACTTGAAGTGTTGTACTTCAAGTGCTTGTGCCGCAACAGCTAAATTGAAGCTGTTGTTTTGTTCAACGTTGAAACGTTGAAAAGTACCACATGATCAACGTTGAAACGTTGAAAAGTACCACATGTGTTGGACTTGAAATAGACGAGCACGAAAGTTGCAGTTACATGTATGTAGTAAGGCCGGCCAGTGGCGTAGCCAAGGGGGGGGGGGGGGTTGGGGGGTTCAAACCCCCCCCCCAACTTGCGTATATATGCACGCACACAGCTTGCGTATATATGCACGCACACATACAAACGCACGCACAAACATACATAAAGTATGGTTGAACCCCCCCCCCCCCCCCGAAAAAATTTATGGCTACGCTACTGGGCCGGCGCTCTCGAAAAAAATTGTCTATGAGCGCTTATTTAGATTCCGTTACCTATATGTAACCTGCTATCGGCAATGTTAAATTCGTTTGATATATGTAGCTCGATGGGAGCTTTAAATTGCTCACTTTATTTCGCCTCAGGATTATCCGACACTATATATTTATTAAAAACTCAAATGTAACGTTAATGTAAGGATACGTTCCTATTTTGGAAATGTAACTGGAACGAGTTCCTTTTGCATTTGAGGAACTTGTAACGGGAACTCGTTCCGAAATTTGGAAGGAACGAGGAACGAGTTTTCGTTCCTGTTTTAGAGGAACGTGTACAACACTGCCTCACCCAGCAGGCCCGGGTCCGATTCCAGGTGTCGGAAGTATATTTTTTTTATTTGCTCTCTATCTAGTGCTCTATTTGCACGCGTTAATTTTAATATTTTTGCAATGTCGGTAGTATGCCTAGGAGGAATGAGCCAGCCCGATCACTCTCCGGCATGGTCTAGTGGCTAGGATACCTGGCTCTCACCCAGGAGGCCCGGGTTCGATTCCAGGTGTCGGAAGTATTTTTTTATTTGCTCTCAATCTAGTGCTCTATTTGCGCGCGTTAATTTTAATATTTTTTGCAATGTCAGTAGTATGCCTAGGAGGAGTGAGCCAGCCCAAAACACTCTCCTGCATGGTCTAGTGGCTAGGATACCAGGCTCTCACCCAGGAGGCCCGGGTTCGATTCCAGGTGTCGGAAGTATTTTTTTTTATTTGCTCTCTATCTAGTGCTCTATTTTCGAGCGTTAATTTTAATGTTTTTGCAATGAAGGTAGTATGCCTAGGAGGAGTGAGCCAGCCCAAAACGCTCTCCGGCATGGTCTAGTGGCTAGGATACCTGGCTCTCACCCAGGAGGCCCGGGTTCGATTCCCGGTGTCGGAAGTATTTTTTTCTCTGCTCTCTATCTAGTGCTCTATTTGCGCGCGTTAATTTTAATATTTTTGCAATGTTGGTAGTATGCCTAGGAGGAGTGAGCCAGCTCAAACCGCTCTCCGGCATGGTCTAGTGGCTAGGATACCTGGCTCTCACCCAGGAGGCCCGGGTTCGATTCCCGGTGTCGGAAGTGTTTTTTTTTATCTGCTCCCCTATCTAGTGCTCTATTTTCGAGCGTTAATTTTAATGTTTTTGCAATGTTGGTAGTATGCCTAGGAGGAGTGAGCCAGCCCCAAATGCTCTCCGGCATGGTCTAGTGGCTAGGATACCTGGCTCTCACCCAGGAGGCCCGGGTTCGATTCCCGGTGTCGGAAGTGTTTTTTAAATGCGAAGCATTTCTTAGCGAACTTCGGCGACTTTCAGCGTATCTAGCTATCTATTTATCTATCTATCTATCTAGCCGCCTACGACTTTGTGCTCTCCTGGCCGTATCGTTAATGGGATTTATACCAAATTTGGTATGGCATAACATGAGCGCATGACGAACATAAATGGCTGGTCATATGAAAATCATGACTAACTTGTCATGAAAAGTATGATTTACATGCCACGCTCATGGCGAGCTCGCGGCCGTTTCGTCAGCTTGATATACACCAAATTTGGGATTGAGTGACGTGACTCTATGACGAACATAAATGACAGGTGGTAATATGTAAATAATGACGTGCATGTCATGAACAACATGATTTACATGACATGTCACGCTCATGGCGCGCTCGCGGCCGTTTCGTTAGCTTGATATACACCAAATTTGGGATTGAGTGACGTGACTGTATGACGAACATAAATGACAGGTGGTAATATGCAAATAATGACGTGCATGTCATGAACAACATGATTTACATGACATGGCGCGCTCGCGGCCGTTTCGTTAGCTTGATATACATCAAATTTGGTATTGTGTGACATGACTGTATGACGAACATAAATGAACAGTGGTAATATGGAAATCATGATATGTCATGAGCGACATGACTTGCATGCCACCCTCATGGCGCGCTCGCGGCCGTTTCGTTAGCTTGATATACATCAAATGTGGTATTGTGTGACATGACTGTATGACGAACATAAAAGACCAGTGGTAATATGGAAATCATGATATGTCATGAGCGACATGACTTGCATGCCACGCTCATGGCGCGCTCGCGGCCGTCTCGCTTGCTTGATATACACCAAATTTGTTACTGAGTGACATGACTGTATGACGAACATAATTGACCAGTGGAAATATGAAAATCATGATATGTCATGAGCGACATGACTTGCATGCCACGCTCATGGCGCGCTCGCGGCCGTTTCGTTAGCTTGATATACACCAAATTTGGTACTGAGTGACATGACTGTATGACGAACATAAATGACCAGTGGTAATATGGAAATCATGACTTGTCATGTGCGAAATGACTTGCATGCCCCGCTCATGGCGTGCTCGCGGCCGTTTCGTTAGCTTGAAATACACCAAATTCGGTATTGAGTGACATGACTGTATGACGAACATAAATGACAAGTAGTAATATGGAAATCATGACATGTCATGAGCGACATGACTTGTATTCCACGCTCATGGCGCGCTCGCGGCCGTTTCGTTAGCTTCAGATACACCAAATTTGGTATTGAGTGTCATTACTGCATGAAGAACATAAATGACTAGTGGTAATATGGAAATCATGATATGTCATGAGCGACATGACTTGAATGCCACGCTCATGGCGTGCTCGCGGCCGTTTCGTTGGCTTGAGATACACCAAATTTGGTATTGAGTGACATGACTGTATGAAGAACATAAATGACAAGTGGTAATATGGAAATCATGACTTGTCATGTGCGACATGACTTGCATGCCACGCTCATGGCGCGCTCGCGGCCGTTTCATTAGCTTTATATACACCAAATTTGGTATTGAGTGACATGACTGTATAACGAACATAAGGGGCAGGTGGTAACATGAAAATCTTGGCATGGATGTCATCTACAACGCCATTTACATGCCACGCTCATGGTGCGCTTGCGTCCAGTTCGCTAGCTTGATATACACCAAAATTGGCATTGCGCGACGTGACTGTATGACGAACATAAATGGCAGGTCCTAACATGTAAAACGTGACATGCAAATTATGTAAAGCATGATTTGCTCCTTTCTGGCTGCTTCGCATTACATCGATTCCCACAGTGCGTGGGATCTGCCGGCTTTTTTCTTTATTTGCCCTCTATCTAGTGCTCTATTTGCGCGCGTTAATTTTAATATTTTTGCAATGTCTGTAGTATGCCTAGGAGGAGTGAGCCAGCCCAAAACGCTCTCCGGCATGGTCTAGTGGCTAGGATACCTGGCTCTCACCCAGGAGGCCCGGGTTCGATTCCCGGTGTCGGAAGTATTTTTTTTTATCTGCTCTCTATCTAGTGCTTTATTTGCGCGCCTTAATTTTAATATTTTTGCAATAATAATACTATGCCTAGGAGGAGTGAGCCAGCCCAAAACGCTCTCCGGCATGGTCTAGTGGCTAGGATACCTGGCTCTCACCCAGGAGGCCCGGGTTCGATTCCCGGTGTCGGAAGTGTTTTTTTTCTCTGCTCTCTATCTAGTGCTCTATTTGCGCGCGTTAATTTTAATGTTTTTGCAATGTTGGTAGTATGCCCTAGGAGGAGTGAGCCAGCCCAAACCACTCTCCGGCATGGTCTAGTGGCTAGGATACCTGGCTCTCACCCAGGAGGCCCGGGTTCGATTCCCGGTGTCGGAAGTGTTTTTTTATCTGCTCTCTGTCTAGTGCTCTATTTGCGCGTTAATTTTAATATTTTTGCAATGTTGGTAGTATGCCTAGGAGGAGTGAGCCAGCCCAAACCGCTCTCCGGCATGGTCTAGTGGCTAGGATACCTGGCTCTCACCCAAGAGGCCCGGGTTCGATTCCCGGTGTCGGAAGTATTTTTTTTTATCTGCTCTCTATCTAGTGCTCTATTTGCGCGCGTTAATTTTAATATTTTTGCAATGTTCGTAGTATGCCTAGGGAGGAGTGAGCCAGCCGAAAACGCTCTCCGGCATGGTCTAGTGGCTAGGATACCTGGCTCTCACCCAAGAGGCCCGGGGTTTGATTCCCGGTGTCGGAAGTGTTTCTTTTTTATGTGCTCTCTGTCTAGTGCTCTATTTGCGCGCGTTAATTTTAATATTTTTTGCAATGTTGGTAGTATGCCTAGGAGGAGTGAGCCAGACCCAATTGCTCTCCGGCATGGTCTAGTGGCTAGGATACCTGGCCTCACCCAGGAGGCCCGGGT
The DNA here is from genome assembly GCA_030522465.1 of Rhipicephalus appendiculatus. Classification (NCBI taxonomy): domain Eukaryota; kingdom Metazoa; phylum Arthropoda; class Arachnida; order Ixodida; family Ixodidae; genus Rhipicephalus; species Rhipicephalus appendiculatus. Next base: position 15,235 of record JALIZH010002446.1, read on the forward strand.
TGTCTGATTCCCGGTGTCGGAAGTATTTACCATCTGCTCTCTATCTAGTGCTCTATTTGCGCGCGTAAATTTTAATATTTTTGCAATGTTGGTAGTATGCCTAGGAGGGAGTGAGCCAGCCCAAACCGCTCTCCGGCATGGTCTAGTGGCTAGATACCTGGCTCTCACCCAGGAGGCCCGGGTTCGATTCCCGTTGTCGGAAGTGTTTTTTTTTATCTGCTCTCTATCTAGTGCTCTATTTGCGAGCGTTAATTTTAATGTTTTTGCAATGTTGGTAGTATGCCTAGGAGGAGTGAGCCAGCTAAATAACTCTCTGGCATGGTCTGGTGGCTAGGATACCTGGCTCCTCACCCAGGAGGCCCGGGTTCGATTCCCGGTGTCGAAGGTATTTTTTTTATCTGCTTTCTATCTAGTGCTCTATTTGCGCGCGTAAATTTTAATATTTTTGCAATGTTGGTAGTATGCCTAGGAGGAGTGAGCCAGCCCAAACCGCTCTCCGGCATGGTCTAGTGGCTAGGATACCTGGCTCTCACCCAGGAGGCCCGGGTTCGATTCCCGGTGTCGGAAGTGTTTTTTTTTATCTGCTCTCTATCTAGTGCTCTATTTGCGAGCGTTAATTTTAATAATGTTTTTGCAATGTTGGTAGTATGCCTAGGAGGAAGTGAGCCAGCCCCAAAATGCTCTCCGGCATGGTATAGTGGCTAGGATACCTGGCTCTCACCCAGGAGGCCCGGGTTCGATTCCCGGTGTTCCAAGTATTTTTTTATCTGCTCTCTATCTAGTGCTCTATTTGCGCGCGTTAATTTTAATATTTTTGCAATGTTAGTATTGTGCCCAGGAGGAGTGAGCCAGCCCAAAACGCTCTCCGGCATGGTCTAGTGAATTTCCACTTCCGGGCATCGCGAGAGTGAACGGACGTGTGAAAGATATCCGCTCCCCTCGGAGCAGCTACAGCGGCCGAAGGCCGCGGTATCAGGATTGCTGAAAAGCCGGCTGAAGATTACTGTGCTGTGGTTGCCGCATCTGCCCACAGGTGAATCAGGTTTTGAATACCGTTTTTTTGCACGGTTGCCTGAAGGCACGGCCTTATCGCGTGGAGCATTTCCGCGACGCTCTTGACAAGATGTCGCTCCTGCCAGAAGTGGTTGCCCTCGGGGCGTACCAGATGAATCATCTGTGGGCAGTAACATTTAAGGACGAGGAAGGGAAAAAGAAAAAATGCTTTCAACGGGAAGCCAATGCTGTCAAGGACGAGCGCCGCATGGTCATTGACCCTTGCGACCGAAGGTGTTCGACTGAAGCTGTACCTGGCTACTGCATGGCGTACCCGACGACGACGTACGAACGGCATTGGCACCCTTCGGAAAGGTCACAGAAATTTTCACGAGACAAATGGAGGGTGAAAGGCTGCATGGACAAAGGGTCGACCACACGTTCCAGGAACCTTTGAAACTCAAAGTGGGCGTTACCGTCAATGATTTGCCTCATCAGCTGCGAGTCGCTGAAGACGTCGCACTCGTTCACGTCCCAGGTAGAGCCCCGCTCTGCCTCCCGGTGCCGCGGCATCGGCCACATACGTCGCGAGTGCCGTGTTCCCACGTTGCGGGCTCTGTCGTCGCTACGGCCACGACGAGACCCAGTGCGTGCGCTCCTATGCAAGCGTAGCAGGCCCTGCCCGGGGAGATGCATTGTCCGGAACACAGCTGATGGATGCAGCTGATTCAGAAGAAGCCATGCGAGGTCTGCATAGCGAAGAGGGAAAAATGACGACACGCTGGTACGTTTGAGCACCCCGTGCGAAGACAAAAGAAATTAGATCCAAAAAGAAAGACTCCTGACCCGTCGCTACGGCCCGAGAAATCATCAGCAT
>JALIZH010002448.1:0-10454 GCA_030522465.1 Rhipicephalus appendiculatus
TTCCTTGGTGCCGCGCGGCATTGCTGCACCTTGTCTCGCGCTTGCTTGTCTGCACCCCTTCCTTGGAGAGAAACAATTGCATCGTTACCTGAGACCGCGCCGCATCTTCTAGGTCGGGGGGCTCCTACAGATCACATCAATAAGATAAGTGTGCGAGTAACGCAGTTGCTTTTTGGCACTGAAAGGAATGACGGAACAATGATGAGAGATGGCACTGCGCTACATAGTATACCATGTGGTATTACGCATAGATCTAGTTACGTCGTCGCTACAGGGGCTATGCACCGTTGTATAATACTTTCCACACTAGGCAAAATGTATCCGTTTTCGAAAGGAAACCGGAACTTCGTATCTGTTTGATAAATAAGGCGTTTCAAAGTGTCGTCTCGACGAAACTAATTTTGATGCATCGGAGTTTGGCAACGCTCATGCTAACAAGTCCTTCCAGCGTCGCATATATACAGCATCCAGATGTCCTGTGAGGGCTTATATACTGCGTAGTACCCCGTGCCAAAGACGGGAACCATACACCCATATACCCTTTGATTGTTCCAGAATTTTAGGAGACTTGTGTGTCGTTTGACAGCATAAGTCGCTTTTTTTTTTTGTGGGTGGCTTTCTTTTTTTCTTTTTAGTAGGCGGTGAGGTTTCACTGCGTCAAGCTAGCGTCCTGTGTCGGAACGTTGCCAGTTATTTATTTGGCACACGCACTTTCATATAGAAGTTGTGCGTCCACGAAAACCTATACTCTTTCATCAGTGGAATGGCAAGCACGCTCCCGCTCGATTCAAGCACCCGAGGCTTTTTACTTCTTATGTATTGAAGGCGAAAGCCTTTAATGTCACATGCTCACGTCCGTCCGGTGTCCTGCGGTTGCGTCCATCCGTTTGTCCGTCACAATGTCCGTCCGTCCGTTCGTCTGTCCATCCGTCTGTCCCTCCGTCCGTCCGTCTGTCAGTCTTGCGTCTGTTCTGTCCGGTCCGCCGTCCATCACGCGTGGGTCTGTCCGTCCGTCTGTCCATCCCGAGCTCTGGCACGGGAATCAGGTGGCCGCCGGGGTGCGCAAACGGACGGCGGTCACATCCCGAACTCGCGCTTTGCTTGCGTAGCGTCTTGTGCCTAGCCCTTGCAATCTTCTGACCGGACTATATATACATAGATGACATTTTTCGGATTCTGCCAAACCGGTTAAGCTTCACACCCTTTTCAGCAAAATATTTATCCACGTTGCTTCGTGGTCACGCGTTGCATGACCACGAAGCAACGTGTGCTTACAGCTATTGCGTGCACCCTCAACCCACACTCCTTGCCACGCTGTTCTTTCAATTTTAGAGCGCAGCGCACAGGCGCCCGTTCTTGAGTTGAGCTGTGTCGCCGTCGCCGTTGCCGTCGGTGGCGTAACATATATACATGAAAAAGTAACCGATAGACATGAAGAAATAAAATGAGAAAAAAAAATACCCAGGATCGAGTGGGATTTGAGCACGGGCCGTCTGCGTGGCAGTCGAGTATTCTACCACAGAGTCACGCTGTTTTTTTTTTCTTTATTTCCGGTTGTACGTCACTCATACGGGGACAAGAGAATTATATTACAATACACAACAAACATGTACAACAAAAACGACACGACAAACATGACACAACAAACGCTACCCCGGCCGTCAAGCCCTGCATAAACAACGTTGCGACTTAAAATTCCTCCATAGTAAGCAGGGCTTCTACCCTTCTCAACCATGAAGGGGCACATTCTTTTGTTCTTTCTACCTCGATAAACCGTGCTATACTTTCTTTAAAATACTGTCTTGCTGGTCTTCTGTCAGGGTCACAGTAAAATCCAGCCTATTCGAGAGCACCATATATACTGTGCAAGGCAATGCTTGAAACAAACTTGCAAAAAGACCCTATACAGGCTTCATGTCGGGTAAGGAATCGCGTTAACCTATGTAATATAGCGTGACAGAAGAGTAAAATAATAAACAGTCATCACGCAATGCTAATCGCGCAACGAATATGTGGTTTAATGCTTCCCACCCACTGCAAAGTGTTCAGCCATAACTCTTCATCGTCATCAGTCACATGCAGCATCAACAAAGTGCACATAATACCTAACAGATGTGTAGCGGGTACCTCGCTTATCCGCAGAAAGACGAATAATGGCGCAGTAGGTGATGTCCTACCTCACAAAAACTATATGATTTATGGCGTAGTTGATAACTTGCGGGAAGCCAAAAGTTCAAACACAGTTGACCTTCCCCCCGACACGAAACTGAGCTCGGAATTCGCATTAGGCAGTGTCGTAGCCGCCGGTGAATTTTTGTCTCTCCAAATCCATCTTCCTGGTGTAGGTTACAAACCGGACATTCGTCTGGTTGCTCTAAATTCTCTTCTTTGTTATCGCCCATCTTTTCTCAGAACATGAGCTTGACTTTCATTTGACGCTAATGCCCCATAGATTTCGCCACAGTGCAGTCTGTCGCTGTTCTCACGTAGAGTTAGGCTGCACGGGGCGTCAACCCTCGACCCCCCCATTCCCATTCCGGATCAAATAAAGTTTATTCCTCCTTCTCCTCCTCCTTCACGCATAGTTTCATTTACAGGCTGTCGCGCTGACACGATTGTTATCATTAACAAACTCGTACCAGAATGTTTGTGCATTTTACACCTTTTTCATACCTGTTTGTGCGTGAGTCGATACAAGCGGATGGATACAAGCGCGGTGGACACTATATGCAAAAACTCACTTCGTTTCATCTTGCCTTTTTAACTCAAGTGAATTATTTCATGGTGCACGTGATACCGCTGTCACACAGGACACTGCTAACCGTGATAAAGCCCGATCGGTATCAACTTTCTCAACTGTGATTGGCTCCCTCCTGTTGCTTGCGTAAAGGAGCCAATCATGATGAAGAAATTAGTCCCGGATCAGGCCCGATCGCTATTAAAAAGTGTTCGTGTGACATCGGTATAACACAAACGATGGTTTCGAGATGTACCGACTAAGGGTGATAGAAATGATATCAAGTGAGGAAAGCACGGAGTTGAACAACTGGGAAGCACCTGGCTGACTACCCTATGCAGTGAAAAAGAGGTGGCAGCGGATGACAGCGGTAAAAAGAGCGACCCCCGAACACGCCAGACATCATCTGAGAGAGAGAGAGAGGAAAGGCAGAGAGGTTAATCACGGGACATATTCAATTGGACATAGAGCACGCTGTACATGGAAGGGGAATGGAGTCTGAAAGAATGACAGAGAAAAAAAAAGATATGTGAAGTAGTGCACATAATGGAGAATCAGCGTGATGGAGTTGAAGAATCAGATGGATTTCAAGAGAGAAAGAAAGAGAAGAGGAAGGCAGGGAGGTTAACCAGAAGGTAGTATCCGGTATGCTACCCTGCGCTGGGATTGGAGAATAGGAGGTTGAAAGAGAGAGAGAGATAAACAATAAACAGTAAGGAGAAGAAACAACCACTATCACACACACACACACACACACACACACACACACACACACACACACACACACACACACACACACACACACACACACACACACACACACACACACACACACACACACACACACACACACACACACACACACACACACACACACACACACACACACACACACACACACACACACACACACACACACACACACACACACACACACACGAAAGCGTTCCACTCAGAGTCGTTCAGAGGCCAGTATAGAGAACAGGAAGCCTATGTAGCGCTTGTACGGCCTTCTTCTGTGACGTTAAGTCTGGGACGATGGCGTAGTAGTCTTTCTTCTGGGAGACGCTGGTCGTCTAACTTGTTGAGATACTTTGTAGAGTCGCACCGAACATGCCGAATCATTTCTTCGTCTCCGGAGCATTCACAGGCGATGGTGACGGCCATCTCTATGCGAAACGCATACGCACAGGTAAACACGACGCCCAGCCATAATCTACACAGAATGGTAGCGTCACCTCGGCGAAGTGTTGGTGGAAGTCGAAGGTGAATGCGGGAACAAGGGAGCGTAATCGTGCACACATGAAATGCGGCTCATTCCAATGCGACGTGGCGCATTGGCGAGCAAGCACGCGGAGCTTCCGGGCAGCGGCCCAGAAAAAGGTATCGACAGGTCGTGGTCCTCTGTATGGGCTGAACGGGCAAGATCGCCTCGTTCATTACCGATAATCCCACATTGACTTGGTAGCAACTGAAATGTAATGTGTCTTTTCTCGGTTATGTGGTGTAACATCCCTTCAGTCCCAAATACCAACTGTTCGTGTGGACCGCGGCGTAAAGTCGACAGTAGAGACTGCCGTGCCGCCTTGAAGTCGAAGAAAATCGTCCATCTTTACCTCATCTGGTCATTAGTGAAACGCAGCGCGGCGCAGTGCGCTGTAAGCTCCGCTGCCGTCGATGTTGTTGGGTGAGCAGTCCTACATGTGATTAATGTGGCGCTCGTTGGAATCACGACCGCCGCTGTTGAGCAACTTAGTAGGATGGAGCCATTGGTGTAAACGTGTGTAGAGTCTCGATACTTCTCGTAAAGCGAGCTGTTTAAAAACTGGTGCTGACAGATTTTGTTTTTCTGTACGCGTGGTATTGCCAGGTTGATGAATGGCTGTTTGAGGCACCACGGGGAACCCGAAGGTCTCGCCGTAGGCATGAAGCCAGTTCGTAGTGATTCACCATGCACGGTTACTGTTCGGCAAAAAGGAGGTGCGTGGTTTGTCCACTGGTATATAGAGAGGCTAGGTTTCAAATTTTGCAAGTTGCCGAACACTGTCTACCACATTGTCTGGTAATGTAACAAGAATACATAAACGACGCCTATCCAGGCACCAGTAGAGGATCAGTGGGAGGCACAGATTACAAGCCCAAATCCCGAGGACCAGATACAGATGGTGAGCAGGGCTAAGGCTGTCAGCTCAAGCTCAGGGGCTACTTGGATTGAACTGGCTGCCCTTCCCAGGGCGTAAACCGTCTGGTGAAGGATATAAAGTTTAACGATATCTTAATTCAACCTATCGCGAATGTGTCATATAGATGCATGTGCATGTGAGGGGACCTACAATGATCATTTCTCAGTAATTCAATTTCACTAGAATGATTCGATCATACGAGCTTGCAGATTTTTCCTGAGATGTGGTCACGGATGTGGTTGTACTATGAAACGTGGTATGAATGCTGAATACAAAATTCACACGTTTATGGTGCAGCGTTCGGCACAAAGGCCATGATTCATGGCAGGAAATATATCCATAGAACTGTTATGTTGCGCTGCTGGAATGCGTTGAATAGGGGACCAGCTCATCCGAGAGCAGAAGTTGAAATGTCTTCTGGATATACAGGTTCAGGACGCGTAACATAGATGGCGCTAGCTTGTTCGTTTAGTCCAAAAACGACGCTCAGATGGCAGGAGAATAAGAAACTGTGGTACTGTGTGCACATATATAACACGCCCTTCTTTTTATGAGGTTCGCCTTTCTATAGCTGAAAAGAAAAAAATGCAAAAGCAGTATCTTAGACAAAGCCGATTCGAATGCTATCGCAAGTTTGGAACGTTTTAAGCGATATTTACTTTTACTTCAAGTCGCTTCTTAAGCTGGGCTATCCGTGCAGGAGGTTTGACAGTTCTTCCGGAGCGCATGCTTTGAGGCGGACGAGGCCGTTCCTCAACTTTCTGTGTATGAACTGGTCAAATCGGCTCAGCTACGTCCCAATCCTCTGGCGAATCCTAGATAACAGCCTACTGTGCGGTTATTGGTCGCAGATGGATGCGATTTTTAAAAAAAGGATATCTCCGGTGTCTGTCTCTGCGGCGCATCTCCGAGATTCTGGACCGACGTTCACCACCGTGGCTTTTCCCCTTTTCGATCGAGGTGGGGCCACATAGGCTGACCAGGAATTAATGCCCTGAGATTTCTTGTGTGGCAGAAGCGTATGTTGAGGTGCAGTTGGAAATCTCGGTTTCAGCACGTATTGGAAATGTTGCTAGGAATGTGCGCAGCTCCTTGCCCATTAGCAGCTCAGCTGCAGATTTTCCTCCTATTGTTGGAGTTACGTGATAGTTAAACAGCACTACTACGAGGCCTTTTGCTTTCGTCCGCTGCCTTTGTCATCATTGATTTGACTGTTTGTATGGTCCTTCCTGCTTGACCAGTGCTGCGGGTATAGAGTGGAAATTAGTGCTCATGTCTTATGTCCCATCCAAAAAAGAAATTCCAGAGCTCTACGTAGTCAATCGGTGGCCCTTGGTCCTATTACATTTGGTATGCCGAACGTGGCGAATCTATCCTTGAGTTCACGTATTAATGAACATTCTGTGGTAGTCGTGATCTGCCGTACCTCTATATACCTGGGAAAATTAGCCAACGATTAGGAGGTATGTTTTGTCTTTAATATGAAAGAAATCCATGGCAAGCCGCATCCAAGGACAATCAGGCAGGGATCCCTCACTGCTGAAGATTGCCATTCCGATGTGACTGACACATTTCGCACCTGTTTACTATAGATTCAATGTCCTTGGTGGGTTCAAACTCTGTTTTTCCAATTTCTTGCAAGGAGTGATTCCGCAATGAGCTTGGTGCAACGTTTGAAGTAGAGTTACCTGACAAGCTGTTATACGTATAGTATGACTAACGGCTGGCCCCAATAAACGAAGCATTCTATTATGTAGAGCTCCCTTCTGATGTGGTAGAATGGCTCGACATGGTTTGTCGACTTCTGAGAGTCTTTGATACCATACGTCGTGTATGTATATTGGCCCTTTTTGCAGTGTACGATTTTGCGGAGCCAATTGTGCGCTTCGTCGAAGTCTTAGCCGAGTTGGTTGGATCAAAGCTGATGCCAGAAGGCCTTGGTCATGATCCACTGTTTGCATGTAGCTAGGTAATGCATGGCGCTCTCGACATTGTATCTGCTGCTGTCATTTTCTTGCCTGGAACGTAAGTAGTGACGTTTGTACCACTGTAGTTGAGGAAATCTCTGGATTTTTAGCGACAGTTTGCAGAAGTCCTTATTCTGAACACCATTCAGTGGCTTATGATCTGATTGCAATGTGATGTGGCGCGCGAAGGTATAAGTAGTGTAATCTTTTATGTGCAAGCACGACGGCCAAAAGCTACTTTTTTTCCTATTTGTGCGTACCGCTGCTGCGTGGTTAACAGAGCTGGTGATGCGTTAGCCACAGGTCCGCCTTCTTGCAGCAGTGCTGAGCCCATTCCTTAGAGAACGAGGTTTTAGAGACATTCACAGATCAAGTGCTGGGGGGCCTATCGGACGGAATGCGTACCTTACCATGAAAACTACGGCTCATGAGTGACTGCACATACATACATACATACATACATACATACATACATACATACATACATACATACATACATACATGTACATACATACATACATACATACATACATACATACATACATACATACATACATACATACATACATACATACATACATACATACATACATACATACATACATACATACATACATACATACATACATACATACATACATACATACGTACGTACGCACACCCACCCACCCAAACACACACACACACACACACACACACACACACACACACACACACACACACACACACACACACACACACACACACACACACACACACACACACACACACACACACACACAAACCCCTCGCTGGTTTTGTATCCATGCTACATTCATCGTCTAGAAAGCTGCAAGCAGAGTCGCTATATATTGAGCTTGTGTATTCGCTCACAAGATCTACAGCGGCGCCAGCTATATTCCCCCGAAGGGCATTTATTAGCGGCACTTCTCCACAAGTAGCTTTCGCTGCTACAGCCAACGAGAGACTGCCTTTTATAATCCCGGTCGTGCGGGAAGGCTCTTTACGGCCTAGCGCCATGGCTCGCCTTTCTCATTCTCCGCAGAAAAAGAAGCCTACGCGAAAGGCCAGATCGTCGCCTCTGGCCGCCACTCACTGCATCGTTCTCCCTTTCTCCTCCAGCGATCAGTCCCTTCGTGCCGGTTGAGTAGAAAGAGCGAGAGAGAGAGAACCATAAACAGGCGTTCCTAATTGAAACTCCTGACTCGACACTGTCGACGGCTCTCATAATACGGCCTCCTTTCTATCTCTTTGTGCTTGTGTGTTTGCGCGGCGTCAATGCGCGAGATGGCAAGAAGCGCTAGTATACGCGTGCCGTTTTACGACGCACTCGTCGCTTATGGCTTCGGCGTCGTCGTGCGAGGACCGTTTGGCGACCGCGGAGCCTCGTTTTTCCCGCGGTTTTCGTCCTGCTGCTGCGACCACGCTCGGTGGGGAAATGATGGCACACGATGCGTGTTTGCGGACACCCGATGAATGACACACTAAAGGGGAGACCCCCCTTCGCGAAGAGGCTGTGTCAACTGCCGCGCCGGGTGGCGACAGCGAAGCGCGCCCGACAATCCCAGAGCTGCGGCGACAGCGCATTATATTCGCCCTTGCCGTGTATGTCGTGTCGTCAACGTGCGTTCGTTGACCTGCAGGCCCGACTCGTTGTCGCTCAAGCGGTTCCGATGCGTCAACTGAGAAATTAAGCGCCACAAATGGGCATGTATAGTGTTGTATGCTACTTGTAGGTTCCTGTGGCCTGGCCGCATTCTTGTGAAATCACTGACAAAAAGCCCCAAAAAGAGCTTTGTGCGAGCCCCTTTCAAGATGTATGGGCGAGTTACTTGCAAATCAACCTCATATGGCCATAGCATCCTAGGGGGGGGGGGGGGGATAAGAGTAGAAGAAAGGCAGGGAGGTTAACCTGGGCTGAGCCCGGTAGGCTACCCTGCACGGGGGAAGGGCGGAGAGGGAAGAAAAGTTACAGAGGAGGAGAGAAAAGTCACTGAGCCGACGTAAAAGTTCCACGTTTGACATCACAAACGACGAATCAGTCCGGTTTCCTTGAGAAAACGAAACAGCGCTTTCGATCCTAAGAAAGAAAGAGCGCGGAATGATGCTGTATTGCAAGAGTGAACCATAACCAGTAGCGTGATCATATCTGCCCTGACTGTAACAACTTCGTTCAACAGGCGAGACTAAGCAAAGTGTGACTGAGCAATAAAAGTCCTATTAAGGGGTTCTAACACCACACCGAAAATTAGCGGTTACACGACATACGTAGCCCTGTTACAGAGGCGATGACTAAAGCATGATCGTGGTAACGCTCTTGCGTCGGTAACGTTGAGCCATATACTGCCGCACAGATATTCGTATTCAGCAAACAGCTGCCGAGTTCCCGGGCCGGCGTGCATCGATCGGCTTTCCACCGCGGCTTCCTGGCGGTCATTCAGCGTTCCTGTCCGGTTGATGGATCGCCTCCGAGGAGCCAAGGTGTGAATGCGCCTGATAAAGAAAGAAACACGTCCCACTCCCGGGCGACAGAGAAAGCGGCATGCGTCGTCGAAGTGGCCCTCCACAGGCCTCCGGTTTCGATTTATCACGTGCACCTCATCGAACGCCCCACGCAGGTGCGCAACGCCATTTTTCTTTCGCCCCAATCTTTTTTAATATCGCGCCTTACTCGAGACGTACAGCTTTGCTTTATAAACCTTCGCGCTTTAGAAAAACGCCTGACCAAGAAATATATACGCCTACTGCCGACGAGCTCACACTCCTCTATTACGTGAATGGAAGGCTGCTTTGTCTGTCTGCCGCATAGACCGCATGATAAACCGTACGGCGAAAACCCGACCGCAAGGAAAGTCTCAAGAGCGTTAGTTCGCGATATTCTACTCTGGATATCGGCGCAAAAGCTGCTTACGGGAAGAACGCACGAGGAAGCTGTGCATTCATTCATTCATTCATTCATTCATTCATTCATTCATTCATTCATTTCTGATTTTCTTTTGTCAAAAAAGGAGGGAACAAGACTAAAAGCCGCACCAGCGGTTTGACGCGGGTCCCGACGCATTTTTACATGGCAACACAGCGGACAGTCTTAAGGAATATATGCAATGTGTAATGAAGAAGAAGTGCACCCTTAAGAGATCGGCAGCCGGATCGTCAGGGCCACGCAGAAGAGGCTCGTGCTGGACGTTGTTGGTGTTCACGCTAGCTAGGCCTACGATCCTACGCTGTCTCAGAATACAGTATCTGTTGACGAGAATGTGTCTCAGCTCTTTATTATAAATGGAACATTTATAATAATACTGTTCAATGGAAGGTGCCAGTTATACAACAGCTAGAAAGAAACAGTAGCTACACTTCAGCTAATGAACATAACAATTAATTAATGTATCCTTGACGCGCATCTGAAACTGAATAGACATATAAATATATTTCTTTACATTGCGAAAAAACCCTATTTGTTACTACATCACAAATATAAAAAAATGGGGTAGAAATTCATCCAAGTATACTCTATGGCTATGGTATTCTAATGTGCGCCTAACAAAGAGTACAGCTTCGCACCCGACC
>JALIZH010002450.1:0-18338 GCA_030522465.1 Rhipicephalus appendiculatus
TTCATCAGCAGCTTTGTTTTTCTTTTCTGCATTGGGTAAGAGGTATTGAATTTTTGGTATACAGTTAGTGGCTTTCAACCTAGAGGCCATGCTCGCAACCTCCTTTCTTACGCATGTTGTTTTCAGAATGTCTGACTATACAATTCTCGCCCAGCACCTGCCGCCTCATAGAATACTCATCGCTTTTTGCTCTTCTTTCCAGGCCCCCGCTTCTCTCTGAATTTCGCCCCGCCAGACATCACCCCTTTTTTCGCTCTTTCTCTCTTCCTTCCCACTGCTGGCCATACCACTGTAGATTTGCTGTCGTCGAGTCCAGCTTAGATGAAGGAAATCGGCGCTTCACACAGTTTACTTATCACAACGCTTTGTCTGCATTATTCTTCTGATTCGCTCGAAGGGGCTCTTTCTTTCGCTCACTGCCAACATGATCCTTTTTTTATTTATTTATTTTTAGTTTTTGGAGGCCGAACACTGCTCATGACTGACCCACCCTATAAGACCCTGTTGCCTAGTTCTTTTTTCAGACTTGCTCTACTTCAGTAGTTGCTACGATCTGTGCTCATCGTTTTCTTAATCTTGTTTCTGTCGCTGGCCACACGATCGTAGCCAAACAATCTCGGTGTGGCATTGAAAGTGGTAATCTGGGTAACGCCGTCGGATCCCGGACATTCAGAAACAAACGTAACAATAATCGGTTGTTTGCGGCGTAAAAATTCTGGCCTAAATATACTGCAGTGACGTTATTTCTGTTGCAGATATCAGCCGTGGAAACTGCTATATTGGTGCGGCTTATATGCATTAGAATAAAGCGTTGTGCAGGCACAAGTGTTTTACGATTCTGGTTCGATTCTCAGAAATTGCAAATCTATTCGGATTGGGCCTCTGTGTGCAGCGTAACTTCATCCCAAGGCTCTTTGCGCGTATCTATCTATCTATCTATCTATCTATCTATCTATCTATCTATCTATCTATCTATCTATCTATCTATCTATCTATCTATCTATCTATCTATCTATCTATCTATCTATCTATCTATCTATCTATCTATCTATCTATCTATCTATCTATCTATCTATCTATCTATCTATCTATCTATCTATCTATCTATCTATCTATCTATCTATCTATCTATCTATCTAATTTGTTTCCTATGTTTTCCCTTTTTCTCTATTGTGCACTTGCTTTATCTTTTTTTTATATTTTCATGCACGGTTTTGCCTGCGTTGCGCCAAGCGAACTAGCTTTTTTATTTTTTCTGATGATGATAGCTGTTCATCATCAAGGCACTCGAAGAACAAAAGGTAGAAGACATCTCCAGAGTGTGAGCGCGCGCTCAATATGCTACACAAGGAGCGTTACGCCAACCGACGACGACATCATTCTACAGCATACGACAGAATACAACAGCCCGGCCCCCTAAAGTGCTTCGCACCTAAAAGAAGCAAACACTAGAGTAAGAGCGGCATTATTCTGTAGTTGAATAGTGTATTCGACTTGTTCCCCAGGCGCTCCACTGTGACACATTCCCACAATTCTGCGTCAACACCGTTTTGATAGACATCGCACAGTTTGAGTATTAGCTATGGTTCATATCGCTGTAAAGCTTAGATACCCTCGCATTGTCGGATACGATGACAATGGCAAATACTGCAAAACTACTTCGTTGCGACTTACAATAATCTACAGTCCTGCAGCGTCAAGCATCCCTGAAAGGACTGCGCTTTGCTCACAGCGCTATCATTAATGATATGCGAAATAATGACGTGCTTCGAGACCATGTATTGAAGTATAGAGTCTCCCATTTTTTTCGGTCGCGGTATGAGGGCAAACTAGACTTAGAGAAGTCTCCAATCTTCTTCAGCTCCTTCAAATCTAAATGTTAAAGACTTATTTTTCCTTGAGTTTGATTCTATTGACTGCGTCTCCGGTTCTTCTGGCGCTTAGAGTTTGAAATTTGAGGAGCGGGAGCAAATGTTTCAGCAAATAGAAGGACATAAACGCTATTTACATTCAAATGGGATTTCGCCGTGACTCGAATGATAGAGTTTGTTTATTTTGTAGCAAGTGCAGGAAAATATAATGAGAATCCGGTGTGTCGCATACTGAAAACAGGAATAGGAATCCTCTCACAGGAGCAAATTTACATAGACGGAGCGATTCTGCTCCAGATGGTCAAAGCATGAACGAAACGTGGAGCATCGATGGAATCATTGCGGTTGGGGCAACAAGGCAAAGGGCAGCCGTGCGTGCGAAACCCCTTTACGCTCATAGTGCACGAGGGGAACCTGTGTTTACACAAGTTGTCATGCACTCCCTTTCCTGTGTTGATTCTGCGCTGCGATATTCATCCCACAACGAAATCTATTCAGAGCACCTTGCGCAAGAAAGCAGAACGACAAAGAAAGAACGTAGGATGTAGGCATGAGAGCGCAGCGAACGAGATTTCCCTCGGATTCGGCTTTCTGTTCGCAGACTGCGCACGCTCTACCGGTGTGGATTCCATAGCAGTGGGTGTGGAAATCAGAGGGGAACAGTTGGGAATAAGAGAAGCGTAATCGCGGCAGGTAATTAGGGGACGGCGGGCGCTTCCTCTTTCTCTATTGTCGTCGGAGAACTCGTCGTTTCCTTGTTGCCTTATCTTTTACTGGTCGGTAAGCCCGATTCTTCCCTGTGTCCCACTCCATCCTCCACCGTTCCTTTCTTCACCGCCTCATGGTGTAGTATAAGGACATTGGCTGTTGTTTTATATTTTGTCTGTGACGTAGGTGCGGGAACGCTAGACGTCGACACCACGCTGAAAATCTTGTCCTCTATATTCCCGTTTATTGTGTTGCTTTACAGGTCGGTTGATGCACGCAATTTCGCTTCTATGTCATTTTTTCTTCCATTCGTTGAAGTACACACTGTGATGTAACCAGATCGTTTGTATACGCATCTGATGGAACGCACGTAATGAAGACATCCCCTGGATGGTGTTGCCTTGCAGACAGTTCTTGCTATTCACACCTCTCTTGTTGCACTTCTCTGTCCAGGCTGATTTTCATTATTCATTTGCTAAAAGTAAACAAGGAACGTGTTTCTTTTTCTTACATACAATCTTTCGTAAGAGGCACTAATGAATTTTTAACAACCGCTCTTCCGTGAAGCAGCTAATTCCACCGCACTCCTTGCTGTCTTCGTATCACTTATTTCGAGATCCTGCTGCTCACTTAGCGTTATTCATCGCTAAGTGAAGCGTACGCGCACCGTGTTTCATTGCTCCTGATCATGAGTTGCAAGTGTCGCTTTAGGGGAGACCATAACATAAATACTTTAGGGAGACCAGGGATGTACCAGTTTTTCATCAGGAAATGTAAATAAAACATCACCTTTTAGCGCACACTCTAAGGAAGCCACATATACGCCCAGAATGAAGGAACGTTGCTGTATCAACCATCAATTGACTTCGCTTCGTCGTTTTGCGGGTTTCGTTTGCGATTTTAGCACGTACGCACACGAGTATGAACAAACGCCGAGGAACTAACACCACGGCAATCGCTGTCGTAAAAAAGCTATGTGATTTTGGTGGTCTGCAAGTCCCGCTCATCCGCGCTTCGTTTTCGGTTCCCGGTTGAATTTCGTTTTCGGTTGAATTTCATTTCTGACCAGTAAATTACCAGAGGCCGTTTCCTCGAAATCTCAAAGTGGCAATGGACTTTTCACAGGAAAGACAGCAACCCTCCTATTTCACTGGGCCGCCTGTCTCTGCTAATTAGAAGGTTAAATAGTTTCTTTGATTTGTATCACTGTCGCAACTGCTATGTAAAGTTCGCTTCCCACCCAAGTGAAAGTTAGTATAAAGGCCGCGGCAAAGATTCTATTTCTCCTCTCTCTCTCTCTCTCTCTCTCTCTCTATATATATATATATATATATATATATATATATATATATATATATAGAAGTTTGTTCACTAGTTCAGAGAGGAAGGCTTTTCCACGGTCACTGATCAGAACACGTGGATCACCATGGCGCAGTAAAATGGCTTGGAGAAGGAAATAGGAAATTTCAGAAGCTCAGTCCGGTGGTGGTGGTGGTGTGCGTCTTGACCACCCTTACTGCGCATGCGCAATCCCTTTGAAAAAAATACAAAAAAAGCCTCCTCTCCCCAACTCTCTCCTCTAGGCATCCCTGCCCGCGGCGCCCACACCCCCACTGCGCATGCGCGTCCCCCCTCTCTCTCCTCTCCTACGCTACCACCTCTCTCGCCTCGCAACGCGGACGCAGGCAGCGTCTGCTAGCGAGTTTCTTGGTTGAAAAAATTGAAGGACACTTTGTATATTGCAAAGTGTGTTCGGCAAAAGCGTGGGGCCATTCCACTGATAATGCCATGTCTTTTTTCTTTTACACTCTCAGTGGGATAAGACACAAACCGAATGCGTGCGTGTTTTCTTCTTTAATTTTTTACCGCGAATCGCAGCGAGACGCGAGACTCATCTTCCTCCGTTCGCATGCGTCAGTATTTTCTCGCGCTTTGCGCATCGTGAAAACGCCATCCGCGTTCCAGCTCATAAATTGACGGACCCTTTGTAAATTGGAAAGGCTATTCCGTGAACGCCTGGTTCCATTGAGACAGCGTCGGTCAGAATGATTGCAAACTCTGGGCTCAGCGACGCTACGCAAGCAGAGCGCGAGCGTTATAGAGTCCGACGCGACCGGCGTCCGTCTGCGCATCCCGGCGGCCACTTGGCTCCGTGCCAGAGCTCGGATGGACGGACGGACGGACGGACGGACGGTCGGACAGACGGATGGATGGACGGACGGATGAACAGACAGACAGACGGACGGACAGACGGGCGGACGGAAGCCGGACGGAGGTCGGACGGACACCGGACGGACATGAGACATTAAAGGCTTTCGCCTTAAAGATTACACCATCTCCCGCTAAAGGGAACCATGTGTAGATGCGAAGCAGCGGGCGCTAACGCTTACACTGGCGGCGGCGTCGACGCTGGCGCTCATCTCAGCGTTGCACAGGAGAGAAACCTCGGGGGGCGCAAAGCACGCAGTGATGGACCGGTGTTTCCTACTGGAACATCCCAATCGCTGCTAATAGGCACCGTCCACTGACCAGAGGGAGCTGCGTTGCTCGCACTGCCCTGTCCCAGGTTCGCTGACAGTAGCCGCTCGGGGCAGGCAGACAACAGACGCGCGCACGCGTCTCCCGTGTAGCCCGGCCACAATCAGCCCACTCATGCACGGAGCGAGAAGCGCGCATCGCGTTCCATTTCGACCGACCCCGTCTCAATGTTGTTTTTTTCATCCGCTAGGCTTTGTGTTCTGGCGCTGCAGTCAGATTGGAAAACTCGACTGCACGGTGCCTATGGGCAATGAGAGACAGAAGACTCGGACGGGACACAGAGACCCGCAGTCCGCTTTTAGTTAACGCGCACGCTGCGAATTTTTTATCGTTCGACAACGCACAGGAGAAATCGCCCACCGGCACCACCTTGCAGGTGAGGATCCATTGCCATATATACGGGGTGGCCAGTGAACGGTTGTGCAGCGCGAGCAGTCGGTTTTTTCAACCAAGCTAGCAGACGCTGCCTGCGTCGGCGTCGCGAGGCGAGAGAGGGGGAGCGTAGGAGAGGGGAAGACGCGCATGCGCAGTGGGGGTGTGGACGCCGCGGGCAGGGATGCCTAGAGGAGAAAGGGGGGAGCGTAGGAGGGGAGAGAGGGAGGGGACGCGCATGCGCAGTGAGGGTGTGGCCTCCGCGGAAGGGATGCCTAGAGGAGAGAGAGGTGGAGAGGAGGTTTTTTATTTTTAGTTTTTTATTTTTTTTAGTGGGTTGGCGCATGCGCAGTGGGGGTGTGGACGGACGGACGGACGGACGCCGGACGGACAACGGACCGACGGACACCGGACGGACGTGAGCATGAGACATTAAAGGCTTTCGCCTTAAAAACCAACTGCTCGCGCTGCACAACCGTTCACTGGCCACCCCGTATATATAGGCAGTGGATCTTGACCTGCAAGGTAGTGCCGGTGGGTGACTTCTCGTGTGCGTTGTTGAACAATACAAATTCGCAGCGTGCTTTCACTAGATGTGGACTGCGGGTCTCTGTGTCCAGACGGATTCTTCTGTATCTCATTGCCTATTAGCAGCGATTGGCATGTTTCAGTAGGAAACACCGGTCCATCACTGCGTGCTTTGTGCCTCCCCAGGTTTCTCTCCCGCGCAACGCCGCGATGAGCGCCAGCGTCAACGCTGCCGCCAGTGTAAGTCCTAGCACCCGCTGCTTCGCATCTACACATAGTTCTATTTAGCGGGAGGTGGTCTAACTTTATTTCATTCCCTCAGTCGTGCCCTACAATGCCGTACCATGGCTTCTATTGAGGGCCACCTTGTTCTTATCGCTGCTATATTCTACCATGCGGAATACCTCAAGTCAGAATAGAGCTGTCAAAATGGAGCAAACTCAGAAAGCAGCTCATTATCAGCAATTTCATATTAAGAGCAGCACGTGCCTAGTAGACAAATAAGCATACTCACAATAAGTATTACATTATATCGCCGTTTATATTGTTAATTACGGAGGGTGGTGCTGCACCTTCTGGTGCCGAGTATGATGTCGGCTGAAAGCATGTCGTCCACCGCAGGCGGATGGTTCGAGGACAAGATATCATTTATCGTGTGTTCACACTTGTGTCTAGTGTTTGTGTATACTAGTTCATCAAACTTTACTCCCTTGCGAGGTAACATGTTTCTTGTTCCATAGTTTCTTAGCGCCGCATAGTGTTTTTTAAGGCGAAAGCCTTTAATATCTCATGATCACGTCCGTGCGGCGTCCGTCCGTCCGTCTGTCCGTCCGTCCGTCTGTCCGTTTGTCCGGTGTCCGTCCGTCCGCCCGTCTGTCCCTCCGCCTGTCCGTCCGTCCGTCCGTCTGTCCGAGCTCTGGCACGGAGCCAGGTGGCCGCCGGGATGCGCAAACGGACGCCGGTCGCGTCAGACTCTAGAGCGCTCGCGCTTTGCTTGCGTAGCGTCGCTGTGCCCAGCGTTTGCAATCATTCTGACCGACGCCACTTTCGAATTTACAAAGGGTCCGTCAATTTAAGCGCTGGAACGCGGATGGCATTTGCACGATGCGCAAAGCGCGAGAAAATACTAACGCATACGAACGGAGGAAGATTAGTCTCGCGTCTCGCTGCGATTCGCGGTAAAAATTAAAAAAGGAAACACGCACACATTCGGTTTGTGTGTTATCCCACTGAGAGTGTAAAAGATAAAAGACATGGCATAGTCAGTGGAATGGCATCACGCTTTCGCCGAACACACTTTGGAATGTACAAAGTGTCCAATTTTTTTTTTAAGTCAGTCAGATAGTTAAACAAGCTTATTCGCTCCACAATTAGGTTAAACCAAACGGCCCTCGCATAGTCCCTCTGGACGTCCTGGATTTCAGCCGTCTCAGCCTGGGTCTTGGGCGAAAGGCGGATCGGCAGAGACACAGCCCTACAGGACATGCTCGGAGTCGACACAATCACCACACAGGTGGCAATCCGGGCTTGCGAGCCGTTCGGGGTACGTTGTGTGCAGTGCCGCAGGGCTCGGGTAATTCTTTCTTCGTAGAAGTATCGGAGTGACAACCAGGGTCCTCCATAGTGAGGAGTGAGGAAGAGGCAACAGCCTTCTTGAACAATTATGATGCTTGCATATCTCGTGTGAAGAAAGTTCTAGAGCAAACCATCAACGCTGTTGAATACGCATCATGTGCCTGAACTCACTTACTTGCACGTGGGACATTCTTAAAGCAGTTCTATTTTTGCCAATCAGACATTGAAGGATCATCAACCTGTGGCATAGGGCTGCTGCGGACGTATTTCGATGAAGGCGAGGTACCGGAGGCCCGTATACTGTGCAGTTTGAGTGCACTTTAAAGAAGCATACCTAATTCAACAGTTAGAGTCACCCCCCATTTCATTTTTAGTAGGGTAAATATTCGAACTACACCTTGATCACCTCGGAGTTACTGCTTTCCGCTTCCCGAAGGAAGAATTCAGCGCCAAACAACAATGTAGTAACTGAAAACGACTGCTAGACACAGTCTGTGTTTACTCCCTTCTGTGCAACGCAATGTTTCACATTGCGAAAAACATGGCGGAATGTTTCACACGTTTCGACGGTAATCGATGATTTAAGGATAATGTCCAAAGTAATTGCGCAAGTCCCACACACATGATGCGACTCCGTGTGCACTAAAGAGCTCAAAGAGCATCACATCCGTGTTTATGCATTTGGAGACATGTTCCACCAGTTTCAATGGAATTGCTGTTGTCGAAGCAACCGCATTATTCATGTGTCCGGTTTCAAACGAAACCGCACTTTTTACCATGTAATTTCTACTTATGCGCAAAAACGCTGTGAGCACTGAGTTTCAAGCAAAACACTGAAGTATTTCTTGCACGCTTGTCCTGCCTGCAGAAGTGCAAGCTTCTGTAGAAGGCAAGCGGGACTTCCTCGATGGCGACATATATTTTTTTAGCGATGCGAAGATTTTTACTACAGCCTTAGAACTGTGCAGTAGAGCCTTTCGCTGAAGCAGTGTTCCGTCTTTTACATATTCATGCTGCCTCTTTCTCTTGCTTTCATCTAGGCATTCCTGTCAAGGGCAACAACTCTTAAACGTCATTGAATATGAATATTACTTGCGCCCTGCACAATCGTACCTAAATGCAGCACTGGAAAAAGGTCGACATGAGGTGCGCCAGGAGTGTTTTGTTTATTTTGATCTGTATAGAATATCTGGTTCTGCCTACTTTTGAGTGTTATGCGTTGACGCAGACTGCCTCACCCCGCCTCTGCTGACACACTGACTCCTTTTTCCATTCTGTGTCATCACTTTGCCCCTTTTTCTGAAACATCGAAAGCAGCAATGCGTGCAGAATTCTATATCGGCACGCCATTCTGAATATAGGATTTCCGTGAGGAGAAACAAAGTGGTGGGGTTGAAAGGACTCCACGGAAAATAGGGACTCAATGAAAAATGCGCCAGCCCTAAATTCACTTTCGAGCTTGTATTGTAGAACATGATTTTGTGTATGTTTGTGTTCGAAGTCACGCGTTTTTCTCTTCCTTTGTACATGTTTAAAATGTATGAATACTGGAGAACATTGGTTTCGGAAAAGAAACAAGAATCTGGAATCAGGATTATCTAGAGGCGAGCTAAGTTCATGATATAGCGCGTACTCGCAAGGCCAGGCCCCGTTCTTTTCAAATAACGTCTTCCACTGTATCTTTCTTTTCCTCGCTCGGTTTTCGCAGTCATTCAGACACTTTCAAAATGTGGAAGAGAAATGCTAGAAGCACCGCTAAACGATGTCATGCCACATGCAAGCATTGCGAAAATACTTACACAATCTCGATTCCAGAAGAACGGGAACTGTACACACTGTAGACTGTTGCCAGAAGGGTGCCTTGTTAAAATTTGAAAGTTAAATTCTTCTTCTTCCTGTTTTCAAAGTGGTATAGCATAATTTTTCATCTTGTTTTATTTTTTTTGGTCTATTCACGTGTTTCAGTAAGATCATTTCACTATTTATGCTGCATGAGAACAGCTTTTCTTATCTTATGGCACCTATAGAGAGAGAGAAGAAATATAGGAAAGGTAGGGAGGTTAACTAGACTATGTCCAGTTTGCTACCCTACACATGGGGAGGGGGGATAAGGGAGTAAAAGAGAGAAGGAAAGATAGAGATAAAGAGGGACACATTGCACACCACACACACAGTGCAGGGTTTCACAGCCGGTCGCTCAGTGAAGTTGTCTTCAAGTACTGCAGGAGGGCTCGTGTGGCTTTCTGCGCCGATGCAATGTGAGACCACGCTCCCAAGACCTTTTCTTAAGTGAAGGGCAGATCGTCGAGTCTCCTTAAGACACCCTGGTGAGTCCGGCGAGCTTGTTCATATTGGGGACAGTGGCACAAGAGATGGTCAATACTCTCTACACCGTTGCAGTTATCGCACTTAGATGAGTTACACAAGCCAATGCGATAGCTGAATGCGTTGGTAAAGGCTACACCAACCCACAGCCGACACAGCATTGTTGCGTCATGTCGCAAAAATTTGGATGGCAAGATTTCGCGCACCTATACTGTACGGTGTGCAAGCGTCCAAGAAGTATTGAATGCAGTGTACATGACCAAGCTTTTGTGAATAATCGTTGAAGAATAATAACCAGAAATAATTACCCTTTTTCTAATGTCTACGAAGCGCTTGCCTGTAAACTTGTAGATATCGGCGCTAAAAGCAAGGTGATGAGCAAAGAACCCCAGGACGTGTTCGTATGCTGTGTACGTCACAACTGTCTTTACTAGTGTTACCGTGAAGCCGACCATACGCCAGAGAAACTACACCTGCCTGCTCTTCGCGTTTGACGTACGTATAAGTTAAGCAATTAGTATAAGCGTGTAGAGCAAATTAATCCTTCAGATCCACAACTGTGGTCTTTCTCTGCCAAAAATACAAATACTATATTCGAATTTTTACGGGCAGTTCAAGCATTACATTTTGTCGGTTCAGTGTATTTTTCTTTCGAAGCGCATTCCAATAAGCCACGGAACCGCTTAGCAGTTATCTACTGCTAATGAACTTCGTCTTTTTCATAACGCACCTAGTGTGATCTAACACACCTCGTCGGACAAGTAAGGAAAAAACTATCGAAAAGGTGATTTGGTGTTCGCTATTTTCTTATTGTGCGGACCGTTGAAACGGCTACTACTTGATTTCAATGCAGAATCGTTTCATGATCTAGGCGAATAAGAAGAAATGCTGCTTTTCTGTGGCGTCTAAGACGCTGCTTCCGGTACGTCAAGCGCAACAATATACTTAATCAATCAATATCGTAAGAAAACTGCGGCGCATTATCGCAGGCGCTATCAAGTATAGGGGCTGCGACAACTGTCCGTCTTGCAGTCACTCGGTCCGTAGGGCCCATAAAAACCGCACTAAGTATCTTGCCGTTATTCGTCTTAAGCATACGGGCTATGCCCAAAGAGATGACCTACCACGTTGAGAAACAGACGGACAGACGTACGGACGGACGGACGGATGGACTACGTTTAACACGGTGGAGTCTTACAACACGAGTAACGTGTTGTTGAGCACTCTGTAAAATAGTAGGGAGAGCTAAGATATCAACGAACACACTCTTCGCTGCTGTTTTCTCTAGCGCACTCTGCATTAGTTGATGTCTTTTCGCGGCAACTTGAGAAAAGCTTTGTGCTATATTGAGACGGAAATTAATGCCAACGAACGAATCTATAGGTACCGAGAAAAAATTGAAGGACACTTTGTACATTCTAAAGTGTGTTCGGCGAAAGCGTGTGGCCATTCCACTGACTATGCCATGTTTTTTTTTTTTTTTTTTTTTTTTTTTTTTTTTTTTTTTTTTTTTTTTACACTCTCAGTGGGATAACACACAAAGCGAATGTGTGCGTGTTTTCTTTTTTTTAATTTTTTTTACCGCGAGTCACAGCGAGACGCCAGATTAATCTTCCTCCGTTCGCATGCGTTAGTATTTTCTCGCGCTTTGTGCATCGTGCAAACGCCATCCGCGTTCCAGCGCCTAAATTGACGGACCCTTTGTAAATTCGGAAGTGTATTCCGTGAACGCCTGTGTCCATTGAGACGGCGTCGGTCAGAATGATTGCAAACGCTGGGCACAGTGGCGCTACGCAAGCAAAGCGCGAGCGCTGTAGAGTCCGACGCGACCGGCGTCCGTTTGTGCATCCCGGCGGCCACCTGGCTCCGTGCCAGATCTCCCATGGACGGGACGGACGGACATGGACGGACGGACGGACGGACGGACGGACGGACGGACGGACGGACAGACAGACAGACAGACAGACAGACAGACAGACAGACAGACAGACAGACAGACAGACAGACAGACAGACAGACAGACAGACGGATGGACGGACGGACAGACAGACAGAGGGACGGACAGACGGACGGACGGACAGACGGACGGACGGACAGATGGACAGACGAAGGGACGGACGGACAGACGGACACCAGACGGATGGACGGATAGATGGATGGACGGACGGACAGACGGATGGACGGACGCCAGACGGACGGACGGACACCAGACGGACGGACGGACGAACACCGGACGGACACCGGATGGACGTGAGCATGAGTCATCAAAGGCCTTCGCCTTAATACGTTAGGAGCCGCCACAGTGCGCGCTGCCTTCAGTGCCAAATCGCCACGGCAGTAAACTTCACGGGATACGGGATCAGACGACGCAAGTGGTGGCAAGCCTCTGCGCCGTGTCTTGTTGCTTCGCTTGAGGCGTTTTCGTTTCTGTTTGCTTTCAAAAGGCTTCAAATTGTTCGCAGCTGTCAGAGAACCGTGGTGTTAGCGTATGTGCTTCTTTTCGCCAGATCTCGTGTTCCTTCAGGCGAACGCGGCAACACAAAATGCATCATCAGGGGGCAGGCGTCAACGGACGCGACGAACACGTTGAGCGAAACTGTGCGCCTGTAGTGCGAGCCTACTCGCCCACTAAACGATTAGAGCTTATCACCCTCGGGCTAACACCGCACCAAACACGACGGCAGCTTGAAAGAGACGACACCAGCGATTGTACTGTCACGGCCGCTGAATAAAAAAAAAGCAATTTCGATCGAGCGGCCGTGGCACTGCCTTCACCGCCGATTTCAACCAGTGCAACCGAGCTTGTCGTCACGGCGGGTGTTTTGCTTGCCTTGGCACTGCCCAGTGTTATTACATTTGAGTTCAGAGAGCTACGTGCTATAGATAGTTTCTTCCGAGGAGATAATCCGAGGAAAGGCAGGTAGCTTCTCGAATGGGGGTCATGTTCACGGCGTCATGGAATAAGTGTTGCTCTGCGGATCGTCAATCACGGGCAAGTGCACACGAGAGACGCGTATAAACGCACCGCGAACATGCGTGAAAATCGAGGTAAGTTTCTTAACTTTGGAATGTAGCTTGTTTTGCATGAAACGTTGTCAGATTGATGAAAGAAGGGGTATCCGTGCGCCCAACTGCGAGTGCTGTGCCGAAGTCGCAGGAAAGTGTAAACATGCCGCGGCAGTTGCATTGTACCTGAATATAATTACTTGCGCATCGAGAACATGCAAACCGCGGAGATGGAAATTTCCTTCAGCTAGAAAAGATCACGTTGATAACTCGGAGGGAACTTCGCTCTGACCACTGGTCCAAGCGCGAAAAGCACGAAAATCATTTACATCGGAAAAGGCATCGTTCCGGGATCGCACCTAAGGGCGAGCAGGTGAGAGCATCCCGCGAGATCTGCCCTTGGTGCCGCTAGAGGTTCCTTCATCCACGGCGTAGTTACGTCTGCACGGAGCCTATACGACATACAGCTACGATCATAGGTCGGCAAACTCACTCATGAGTCGACTCACTCAGACTCACTCAGACTCAGATTGAGCAGTGAGTCTGAGTCTGAGTGAGTCCGAGTGAGTAATATTTAGGTGAGTTTGAGTCCGAGTGAGTCAGGTTGAAGAAAATTTTCGTGGGTGTGAGTCCAAGAGAGTTCAGCTCAGGAAAATTTTGGTGAGTCTGAGTCCGAGTGAGTCCAAAGCGCAAGATATATTTCTTGGGCGAGTCTGAGTGAGTTCCACTCTTTTTTGCCGACCTATGGTCATATCTATTCATCTTCAACTTTACTATCAGCCTTGCCTGGATTCACGTTAATACTCACATATACTCACACGAATTCCAAAGCAGTGTCTTTCACACACCATTTCAATATTTATTCATCAGAGGCGGGAATTACGTAGGGGAGTGCCTTGACATCCCCCCTTGCCAACTGTTCCAAGGAAATTCTTCGTAAATATATCTTATGCTGTCATCTCTTTCAAGGAAAATGACCTTACTGGTTTACAAGCACTCGTAACTCTTTTTCGTAGGTACTATATCAAAAGGCGCCAAGAAGAGCACCTGACCACATGAGATGTTGGTGTTATAGAGCATTGACACCATGGTCGAAAAAAAATCAAGGTTAACGGACTCATGAGTCGACTCGCTCGGACTCACTCAGGCTCAGATCGATCCGTGAGTCTGAGTCTGAGTGAGTCCGAGTGAGTAATGTTTTGGTGAGTTTGAGTCCGAGTGAGTCCGGTTGAAGAAAATTTTTGTGAGTGCGAGTCCGAGTGAGTCCGGCTCAGATAAATTTTGGTGAGTCTGAGTTCGAGTGAGCCCTAAGCACAAAATATATTTCATAAGTGAGTCTGAGTGAGCTCCACAAGCTTTTGCCGACCTATGGCTACGATGCACCACTTATTTTTTGCAGCTCAATCAATATATTCATACTGTTGTCAAACACGGTTTCCCAACCACCCCTATATAACATGTGTCACCAGAAATGGAAATTGTTCTTACGGATCTCTCCATCTTCTTCAATTAGTACATTTTTTTTAAAATACTGAAGACCTTAAAAATACTGAATACTGAATACTGACACCGGCAGCCTAGGCCCGCCGCATACAAAGATAAAAGATCAGGATCTCAGCAGAAATCGAACCCAAGCGTTCTGCGTGGCAGTCAGGTATTGAACCACAGAGCCGTGCCAAGTTATTGTCGGTTGTGGTTCCAATGTTGACTCCACTTTTATAGTATTATAACCATAATATATGTACCTATGACTCAGCAAGCTATATTCAAGCGTTGTTTCGACCCTGGGGGAAAAGCTACAAAAAGTTACGTGTGGTATTCACATCGTCACATCGTAAAACGCACTTCATTTAGATAATAATGACGTCTGTACTCACACCATAATGTCAGACCGTAAGTTACCGACCGCAGTCACCGGTAGATGCCATTGAAAGGAACGTTTCCGGTAAGCCCACGACGTGCACACAACTGCTGCACCTACGCCGACATACCTGGTAACACTTGCCTCAAAGCCGAAAAAAAAATTCCAGCGTACGCTTTAGAATAACGCTTCACGTAACGAACATCACGGACTAATGCAAGAACAACATTACATAATACGACTGGTAGGCTAATGCTGGTAGTGCGCATGTTCATTTTCGGGGACTTGACAAGAGTTCACTGGAACACCCAGTAGAGTTTGCATTGTCATCAATATTAAATGCCCTCTGTATATTTTGGTCCGCAGAGGCGGAGTCACCATGCGGGTAGACTGTATAATCGCATTCTTTCGAATGTGATATATTTACTGTTATGAGCTTAGGTATCATAGTTTGTAAAAAAAATGTGTACCTTCATGATACATCATTTAGGCACAACATATTGGGACACTGAAGTCGTTTACGACGATTCACTTTTTGAAAACATGTCTCATGACACATGCATCGGCTATGACATCGGAAGTGGGACTACAAACCGTCCATCACGCTGATCAAAATTAAAGCGCGGTATTTTGTTTGGGTGCTCTATTCAGTAGTGCATCTGCCACGTGCAATACGATTTGACGCCAAAGTTCGTTGTTTGTGAGCAAATTATTCCGCACGGGTACACAACTGAAGCGAATGATGTGAACTTGACTGCACCAGAAAAACAAGAAAACGAAACAACTATCTTTATACGCGCTTGTTTGCCCTCTATTTCTGGCATGTCACTTTATGACCCTAGGCAAAGGGTAAAAAAGACACCACATCGGTTTCATAAATTATCAAATATCATGCTGCACAAACCGTGTACAAGAACAACTCCTTATATTTACATTTTCAGTTTTGCACTCATGAACGTTACACGTAATTTTTAATACGCGTCAGCTCACCCCATTTGAGTTGCGGCCAAAGCTTCATAATTTTCATACTGACCTCCCAGTCTCGCAGCCTCCTAAGAAAAATGGCACTTCTAGGCTTCCTGGCTTATATGGTCCTTCTAGCCGAACCAAGCATAATGAGAAGAGACACCATGCCAATCTCTATTAGAGCTATCGCCCCATGCAGACGTCTATTGAAGGGTGCTCGACATTTTTCAGACTTCCGAAGAAAAAACAAGTTGGAATAAGGAGCTCCCTGATGGTAAAAAGTTGAAGCAAGTGTGCCGTGTCTGCCTGGTCGTTCGTCTCGAACAAATTTCAACGCAGGGAGAGAAGACGCTGATAAGACGCCCAAGTGCTGATTTCTCGAGGGATTCTCTCCAGCCATCGGTGAAGAGTAATTCTTCGAACGGCGACGTCGTTCTAAGACTCCCGCTTCTCATGAGGTGACAGCGTGAACTAGAGAGCTCTTTGATGCATTTCCCTTTTCAATTTTTATGCAGCCTTCTTGCTCGGTGTATTTCTGCCCAATGTCATAAATCTTCGAAAATGCACCTGGTCAAGGACTTATGAAGTTCATACGTCCTTGTCTTCATCAAACGTAGCTCGAAGTTTTTTTTAAGAGCAGCTAAATACACTTAATTTTTTTTCTCCGCTACTAACTATGTAACTCATTCTCTAAGATATGCGTTGCAATGAGTTAAGACATGAGGTGATTTAGCATATGCATAAATATGTAGGTAGCATGAACGTTCGACGAAAATACAACCAAATCACAAGCAATAGTCGCCAGTCGCTGTCCTTCTCCTGCTGATAAGAGCAAGAATACGTTCGCATATGCATGCAACGATGAGTGCTTCCAGAATGTTACGTTCGGAATCAAATGGACCAGTAACCTGGAGGGGCCATGCTCTTTTGCCCACGTTACTTACAGCGTGGGAGTACTCTAAATGCCGGCAAAATTGACGATTCTAACAGCAAATTCAGTTTGTTGTTCGGCACCACTTCAACACAAGCGTCTGTGAATGTGCACGTACAAACAGCTGCGCAGTCTCATTCTGCGTACCTTCCTTTGATGTGTCATGGTCTCACCCCCTGTATCGCTTCGTTGTATCCATAATAGTGGAAAGCATCTTTAGTACCTGTCTTTGTAAAGCCAACGAGCCTATCCTGCTTTAGATTTAATGATACTGTAGAATCTTCGCGTTAAAACAAATGCACTGGCACGTTGCTTTGTATGGTAAGTTTTCTACGCAGTTCATGCCATTGGATAAAAAAACCTTTATTATAAGGTACTCAACTTAAAACTTGAGTGGATCCCATTTTACAAAGCAACAAAAAGAAATTGAAAAAGCTCATGCTCGTACATACGGAGCGCGGAAGTATGCCCCAAAATTGGGAGCTCCGTATTTCTGGAACATTAAAAACATTACACAATCAACTAACGGTAATCTAGAAAGCTATACCTCACGCCTATGTGGGATCCAAAAAATTATTGAGGAAGAAGCTACGTTTGCGTACCACAGCTCTGCATCTTCTGCGGCGATATAGGTAACATTGAACGCTTCATTCGTCTATCCCCGTGGGTCGACACAGCAAGAATGCGAGGGTACGCTACCCTAAAAAGAGTTCTCTTGCGCATATAATTTTTGACGACGTTGTTTTATCAGAAGTGGCAGTGGAAATCGGGAAGGTGCGACATCTGCTGAATGCTTACCTGGGAAACCCGGGGCTGATAAACACGTGGTGACCCATTTGATATCGCCTCATGGGAGACTCATTCGGAATATAGGTCAATTGTTTTCAACTGGGGCCCCATTGCGATCAGAGTCAAATTTAAAAAAAAACAGCAAATTTTGGTGCCAATGTCATCCAAAATTTGATTGCACAACGATTGTCTCGCGATGTCATAACTCAAAGGAAAGGGGAGATAATCGAAGCCTTCGCGATGCACCGCGCCGGCGTTGACACCTGTGTTAGCGCTCCTTCACTATCAATAACACAAGCGGAAGTGTCATTCCTTCAAGGCAAGGAGGCTAACAGGCCTAGAGATACGTGGGTACCGGATTAAGCATAGATCCTCTCTTGATACAGTTCTTGCGCATGTGTGTTTTTTTTTTGTTGTTGTTTTTGTGTTTCCCTTCTTTGTGTGTATATATTTTGTCATGATCCTGTGAAAATAAACAGTTGTTAGTTCGCGCTTGTGTTGTCCCGTACCATTTTCGTCGTCGATTGTGTTTACTTGTAGCGCACAAAAGTTTATACTAAGCACATCAAGCTTTCGCGGGCCACCCAGCAAGCCCGCGATGCTGTGCAGAGGCAAGACCTCGACGCCCCCCACGTGGGAGGCCTAGGCCACGCCGCTCAAATTGCTGGTCTTAAATAAAGTTTATTCCTCCTCCTCAAGCTATCGGTCTCCCTTAAGCTATTTTATGGGTTTAATATATGCAGTAACTCCCAAGTATATGCGTGTTTCTTGATTCCGTAAAGCTTTCGATATCGTTACACATAAACTGTCAGAATTTGCGACATTTTCTCCAAATAGAAACATTAAAGGTATTATTTGAATAAATGGA